>CM037862.1:38535764-38808264 GCA_021292105.1 Anadara kagoshimensis
AGCTAGCATCTAAAAGTCACCCTGAGTGTACGCTAGAATAAGGTGGACACAAGCAAAATGCACACTGGTCATGGTCACATCGAGGTAACCTAGTGTCATCTGGCTGACATTGCATCGCAGTGCAAAATTAAATTGTGCCCATACAAACCTAGGGCTTACAAAAGGTGTCTTTCGTGTGCTACTTTTGAATTTTATGTAATATTTTTAATATACATGACATGACTAATGAAGTATTAAAATAGGTTGAGTCAAGCTAGTGGTCATCGATCTATGTCCAAGAAAGCCCATTGTATCCCACAGTATATAAAATTTAGCTATACAATGCAAGTGCTAACATCTACTTTTCAGGATCTTTAAAGGATCTTATATAAAATTGGGTTAATCCCTCTTAAAAGATTATCATTTGCAAATAACAGTGGATAGGTATCCGGTTTTTTTGTCAGGTTTCAAGTATGTATTTCGAAGAATTGCTAAGAGTCCTATACCGGTAACAATAATACATAAATGTTTTCGTTCCGATTTATATATTTAATAATGAATGAGGATGTTGTACTCTCTGTGATAACTCACTCACTCACTCACTCACTCACTCACTCACTTACTTACTTACTTACTTACTTACTTTACTTACTTACTTACTTACTTACTTACTTACTTACTTACTGTAATTGGCATGAAGATCTCTTATATATCCAATAATAAGTTGAGTGAGTGAGTGAGTAATGGTGTTTAACGTCCCAGTCAAGAATATTTCACTTATATCGAGACGTCGCCAGCTATAGGCGGAGGTGCAGAAATTTTGCCTGTGCGTTGCGCTTATGGCATTATACAGCAGGGTTCTTTAGCGTGCCAAGCCCACCGTGACACGGGACCTCGTTTATTTTAAGTTTCCATCCGAAAGAACCGTGACTTTCATTTCGTAATGCCGAGTGCTTGGCGAAAGAACAGTCACGACCCACTTTCAAGTCTTGGGTCAGACCCGGCCGGGGTTCGAATCCACGACCTTGCACTTACGGAGCGAGCACTCTACCACTGAGCTACCGCAGTGGTTCAATAATAAGTTGAGATAGTTGGCCATCTCATATTCCGACGAAGTCGAGCTTCATTTGAAGTTGTAATACGGTACATACATTTCATAGTGGAAATGTTTAATTAATTACCCTACTGCATTTTCAAACAGCAAGCCGTTTTATTAGTCATACTGATTCGTATCTGTCGTGTTGATATTTATTAATTCTTTTTGACATACAAATGTAATTCACAACATTTGGAAATGCCATTGTAAAACAGATAATCGAGAAATGCCATTTTCCCATTCAAATGCCAAATATGTGCCGTAAAACTTTAATTGCGTTGATCGCCCAGCTTGTTTCTTTGAAACTTCATATATACAGCATCAGTGGTGAATCCAGTTGACCTTGACCCAACATTCAATGACATTGGACCCGAAGAAGTATCTTGTCTCTAAGCTTGAAACTTACAGCTTTACCATATTTCCGAAAGCCATTTGACCTTTACCGACATTTAAGGTCACAGTGATCCAATGAATTCAAACTTTTAATAGCGGTTGCACTGTTAGTTGAACAAATCAGATGCCTTGTTATTTACATATATAAATGGAATTTCAATTTGAAGCGCACAAATTTCATTCTATCAAGATTACTAGATGTTTGAAATTTTCGCCGAGATGTCCATAACTAAGCACAGAGATGTCCGTAACTGAGTATATCGATGTCTGTAACGTCACCTTCACATAAATTGTGTCGGTAACTGAACGATATCTGTAACTTTGAAAATTAAAATTAAATTTAAAAATAATACTGAGATACATGTAGTTGTAATTCAATCTTTTGTATTTTTTGTATTTTATCAATACAAAATGGTTATGTTATTCTCATCAGCATTCCTTACCTTACCTTCCTCGCCAGAAGGCACATAAGGTGGTAACGCTATCTTTTCTATTTTTGCCTATCCTTCGCTGCTGGTTTTTTTTTTTTTTTTTTTTTTTTTTTTTCTGTGTTCCAGCTGATCCATCCGGCGGCGTTTCTTTCCTTTTCAGACTTTCTCCTCCATGTGGACTTAGGTCTTCCCCTTTTTCCCTCTATTTACCACCCTAGTGCTGTCTTGCAGTCATTTGTTCCCTCTTTCCTCAGTATGTTTGCCCCAGCCAGTTCCATTTTCTTCTTCTGATCTCACAGCTTATGTTGTTCAGTCTAGCTGTTTCCAATATTTTTCCATTTGTGACTTTCTGTTGCCAACTTATTCTTAATATCCTTCCAAGGCATTTGTTTGGAAGATTTCTATGAGTTGTTCATCTTTCTTGTTATTTTCCAAGTTTCACTTCCATAAAGCAGTACTGGTCTTACCAAGGGCTTAAATAGATGTATCTTTGTATTTCTGCCAATATTTCTGATGTTCCAAATCCTTCATAAAGTCTATAAAATGTTCTCCTTGTTTTCTGTAATCTGTTCTCATCAGCATTGTCGCAGGCAATTCTGCAAGTATAGGAAATCCTAGGTCCCTGAGTACCTATGTAGGAAATCGGATCATAAACTATTAAAAACAACAACGGGGCCATTAAGTTGACATTTTCCTCAGAGTTATTTGAACTAATTCGAACTATCAACACGTTTGAAATTTTCTCAACATTAAACACCTTATAGTTTGTGGAGTTGGTTGATCTTTCTTCAACAAAGTACTAGTATTAGTAATTCTGAGTTACCTTGTGTTGTTCTCAGGTGAGCGGTTAAGGCCCATTGACCTCATCTCATGAAATCACCGATACTATACGCATGCTTTTGCAAAATAGTAGTACTGTCACATTCATTCATAATTGGCTGATGCACAAATAAAAACTGGCCCCAGTCTATCTTGTAAGCAAGCTTTATAATTCCATCAAAGTGAAAGTAAAACAATGTTTGTTTCATATTAATTATTGTCAATGCTAATATTGTTTTCAGTTGGCAATGAACATTATAAATAATAACCGGGTAAAAAAGGGGAATTCCCTAATCCAGGACGTCTTGCATAACCTTGGTGCAACCATGGAAGGAACTTAAACACAACTGCGTAGAACTGATGTAATATATTGCGTTGTATTTTAATCACATGTGTGTTTACACTTTGGAAAATACAGGCAGAGTTTAGCTGAGCATCGTTTTTTATTAATAACAATATTAATTTTGTTAAATGACCATTAGTAGTTGTAGCAGAAATATGACCTTCATAACTTGTTTTAAAAGGATAATTTGTGAAATGGATAAGTTCAGTTTAAAACCATTTTTATGTGGTAAGTTTATAGACTACGTACTGTAATTTATCATTTTCGGGTTTTTCTTTGAAATAAAGATTGTTTACGGTAATCGATCCATTAAGATCTCTATTTTATAATACATACTTTATAATTTAAAATTCAATTTGTGTATGTATTTTTTTTTCTCTCCCAGTGTTGACATCAGCGACCTAGATTTTTAAAATATAATCATGAGTCGCTGTTGATGTTATATAAATAGGCACAGCTAATCATTCTAAACGACAATCAAAGGAAGGGAGACAACCAGTAAATAATAAATAATTAATAACACGTGCTTTGGCTATGGAAAACCGATCTATTATTGTTTATTATTATCATTGTTATTATTATTATTATAGCTATTATCATTATTATTATTTCGTAAAGATCTAGATATAGAAGAAGTTATAACCACAAACACGTTAAAATTAAGAGAAAATTAAAATATTACAATTATCTGTATGATATAATTTTCGTGCTGATTTGCTCTCATGATTTGACACGTGAATGTTATAAGCGGTTTCGCCTGCTAGGTCAAAGGTCATAAGGGAAAAAAAACAATGTCGCTTATATCATTTTGACAAGCAAAACAACGAAGTTGATCCGACCTACGTTACACAAATTGTATTTACTATCGCTAGCTGCAAGTTTCGACGAATCTTGGCGCTTCTATTATAAATAAGAGTTAAACCTAGGCTTTAGACATGTTCATTTTGTTAACTCCCATATAAATCAGTGACTCTAATCCATGCCAATCGCCTCAGAAATCAACACATGTCAGACATCGAGACAGACGGGATTCGATTAACACGTGTAAAATTTATGTTTATACTACAATTAGCAATCATTTTTATAAGACTTTAACAAGTTTACGGAACTCGGTCTACATCTAAATTTTACAAAGGGTAATATTAAGTAGGTTTAATCTCCTGTTTATTGCAATTTATCACCGTCAAAATTATGACAAACCCGGGCCGTGCATGCATTCGCACTTAACAGTTTTACTACATATCGTTTTGGTCTCTTCAATGTGAAGTTAAGTAGATGTTTTTTCTGGTACTGTGGCTCCATCCACTTTTTTCAAAAACTGATTCCATTCAATTATAGTGGAAACAATCTTGACTAGACAGCATTCTACTCTATAAACACTTGAATCCAGGCCCAATCTTGACTAGACAACATTCTACTCTATAAACACTTGAATCCAGGCCCAATCTTGACTAGACAGCATTCTACTCTATAAACACTTGAATCCAGGCCCAATCTTGACTAGGCAACATTCTACTCTATAAACAATTGAATCCAGGCCCAATCTTGACTAGACAGCATTCTACTCTATAAACACTTGAATCCAGGCCCAATATTGACTAGACAGCATTCTACTCTATAAACACTTGAATCCAGGCCCAATCTTGACTAGACAACATTCTACTCTATAAACACTTGAATCCAGGCCCAATCTTGACTAGACAGCATTCTACTCTATAAACACTTGAATCCAGGCCCAATCTTGACTAGACAACATTCTACTCTATAAACACTGGAATCCAGGCCCAATCTTGACTAGACAGCATTCTACTCTATAAACACTTGAATCCAGGCCCAATCTTGACTAGACAACATTCTACTCTATAAACACTTGAATCCAGGCCCAATCTTGACTAGACAGCATTCTACTCTATAAACACTTGAATCCAGGCCCAATCTTGTCTAGACAACATTCTACTCTATAAACACTTGAATCCAGGCCCAATCTTGACTAGACAGCATTCTACTCTATAAACACTTGAATCCAGGCCCAATCTTGACTAGACAGCATTCTACTCTATAAACACTGAATCCAGGCCCAATCTTGACTAGACAGCATTCTACTCTATAAACACTTGAATCCAGGCCCAATCTTGACTAGACATTCTACTCTATAAACATTTGAATCCAGGCCCAATCTTGACTAGACAGCATTCTACTCTATAAACACTTGAATCCAGGCCCAATCTTGACTAGACAACATTCTACTCTATAAACACTGAATCCAGGCCCAATCTTGACTAGACAGCATTCTACTCTATAAACACTTGAATCCAGGCCCAATCTTGACTAGACACATTCTACTCTATAAACATTTGAATCCAGGCCCAATCTTGACTAGACAGCATTCTACTCTATAAACACTTGAATCCAGGCCCAATCTTGACTAGACAACATTCTACTCTATAAACACTGGAATCCAGGCCCAATCTTGACTAGACAGCATTCTACTCTATAAACACTTGAATCCAGGCCCAATCTTGACTAGACAACATTCTACTCTATAAACACTTGAATCCAGGCCCAATCTTGACTAGACAGCATTCTACTCTATAAACACTTGAATCCAGGCCCAATCTTGTCTAGACAACATTCTACTCTATAAACACTTGAATCCAGGCCCAATCTTGACTAGACAGCATTCTACTCTATAAACACTTGAATCCAGGCCCAATCTTGACTAGACAGCATTCTACTCTATAAACACTGGAATCCAGGCCCAATCTTGACTAGACAGCATTCTACTCTATAAACACTTGAATCCAGGCCCAATCTTGACTAGACAACATTCTACTCTATAATCACTTGAATCCAGGCCCAATCTTGACTAGACAACATTCTACTCTATAAACACTTGAATCCAGGCCCAATCTTGACTAGACAACATTCTACTCTATAAACACTTGAATCCAGGCCCAATCTTGACTAGACAACATTCTACTCTATAACACTTGAATCCAGGCCCATCTTGACTAACACATTCTACTCTATAACACTTGAATCCAGGCCCAATCTTGACTAGACAGCATTCTACTCTATAAACACTGGAATCCAGACCCCAGTTTCACAATCATTCCTTGGCTATTGTTTATCTAAAATTAAATCTTTCAAAATTTAAAATCTTTAGATTTTTTTTATTTTTCAAGATATGAAGGAATTTCATTTTAAATATCACCTCTAGATAACAACATTTACATTTAATTTGGATTAAAATATTTATCAGTGATTAAAAAAAGTATTACCAAATTTTGCTAAATTTAGGTTAAGGAAAATCTTAACTACAGTAAGGAATAATTTTGAAACTGGCCTGCTTGTATTATAGTGGTATTTGTTTGTCCACACGGATATATAGAAAAGTGTCCAACTTGAAAAATACATTTTTAGTGTTACCAGGTTACTGAATCTTTGATCTACTGAAGACTTTATAGTCTGAAGTATATAAAATAAATTATTAAATTTGTTGCCATTTGTCTTTAATATAGGAAGTCCATTATCTAGGTGTTTAAATTTTGAAAACCACATAAATAATAGCAATAATATATAATTTTTTGCATTTATGGACTTCATAATAAACATTTTATAAACATCAGTACATATATTATTACATGTACCTTTGTCTAAAGTACTAAGTCAGCAAATACCTGTAATAACATATCTTACAGTGCCTATAAATCACAATTGCTTTTGAATGGTCGGGTACTTTGATTGCTTTATTGTTATCTAAATTTAACAGTTGTTTTTTTATTGGTTTGCCATCCTCTCGAACATTAAAAAAATCAATCTAGAATTTATAGTATACAAGATCAGCATCTGAAAAGGTTTTATGTGATCAATCAAAAATATATCAGAAACAAAAGGTGATTTGATTTATGTCACTCTGCTGATGAAACACCTGTAGCAACTATAAAAGTCATCCGAGTGTTAATTTATCATGTCAAATTTATTTTGTGTCAGTTTTGATGGGAGATACTGAGATACAATGTCACTTTGCATTCTGGTTTTCTGGATATACAAGAGCAGTGTGCTACTGATATTTAATCAACAGAAGTTTAGAGTCAGGTGGCATATGTGTTGGTGGTGAGCTTGGTACTGTGTTAAGTACTTTGATCTGTGGATTTGGTGATGTTTATCTAAGAAATTTTAATAAAATAAACTGAAAATTGTCAACATCACTACTAGTATTTTATGGTATTTTCTAGATGAAACACTTTGGATTTATGTGTAAGCTTGTCAAGTGATTGGCATATTTGGAATGATCATTTAATATCACTCTTCTTTCTTTTTCATGGGAACTGTTGTTGTAGCTTCATTGAGATCAACACCAACATGTATTTAAAGCAACCAATCAGAAAATAACCATTCCCATACTCAACTGGCTCATGTTTGGGTTACCCTTATTAAAACATGGAGGGAACATATCAACTGATAAATTTAGGGAATTTTCTGTCCAATTCAGTGTGCAGCATAAATTTCCAATTATTAGTTTGTAATGTTTAAAATCAGAAACATATATTTAATAAAATGGTATATGTTTCTGTTAATATTTGGCAGCTGTCACCTGCCAGACAAGAGAAACTTGCTAGTACAAAAGCTTTGATCTTCAAAGATCAATGCCATGATTCACAATTAAGTTCACTTTTCTCTTATTTAGAGAGCATGATAAAATAATTAAAATATACCAGAAAAGCAACATCATATTAAAAACATTGAGACCAATGATCATGAAACTATTGAGACTTTTTATGGACCCAGTTTCCCAATATTTTTTTTAATCTGATTTTTTTAACTTAAATGTGGGGACTTTTAAATCTGTATGATTTTGTTAGTTTTCAAGATATTCATAAATTTAAGGTGTCAATTTGAAGAAAACTCTGAGCTTATTGCATTTATATTATGATTTGGTTTAACTTTAAATATTTTATTAGTAGTGTCATGTGCTAATTTTGAATTTTTATTAAAATAATGCATTCAAGATCAGCACATGACACTACTCACTAGTACCATAAAATATAATCAAAGTTTACCATATTTAAATTTGCAGGTCAATGCCAAAATACCAAAATCAGAGTCATTGGAAAAAAATAAATATATCATATATAAATAAATAAATACTGATGGGTCAGTATGTATACAGTATAGCTTTGACAGCCCTGTATGTCTACAGTATAGCTTTGATGGGCCAGTATGTATACAGTATAGCTTTGATTGGCCAGTATGTATACAGTATAGCTTTGACAGGCCAGTTTGTATACAGTATAGCTTTGATGGGCCAGTATGTATACAGTATAGCTTTGACAGGCCAGTTTGTATACACTATCTTTGATGGGCCAGTATGTATACAGAATAACTTTGACAGGCCAGTTTGTATACAGTATAGCTTTGATGGGCCAGTTTGTTTACAGTATAGCTTTGACAGGCCAGTTTGTATACAGCATAGCTGTAATGGGCCAGTGCAATTGTTCATTGATGTTGACAGGCCAGTGTAAACTACACTAGACTGTAAGTATGGTTAAGCTCTTTGCATGTTAGTTTAATATTATATAGATACTGTCAGGCTGGTGGTAGTTTTAACAGATCTTGGGGGATGGGGGCAGTGGAAGTATGATAAACAGTTATTAGCAGCTAGTATAAGGCTACATAGATACTACCAGGCCAGAATAGGCTGGTTTGATGGGGACAGAGGATATGACAGACCAATATTAGTCTACATAATATTTTAACATTTTAGACCACCAATTATAAAACTCAAACAGTTGATATAAGGACTTAAGAGATATTAAGTGATGATAATTCTTTCTGCATCTATAACTGAAATATCACTTGTATAGCTATTGAATTATGAAAATGTAAAATAGTCAGTTTTCAATTTTTCTTTAAATGTTAATGGAAATCAAATATACAATGCATTAGTTATCCAAATCCATGTTTTTAATAACAAAATGTATGTTACAAATATATTCGAAAATATAAAATCCAAGACATGCAAGCAAGCTAAAAATTAAAATATACTTATTATTCCCAATATTCAAAAAAATTACTTTAATTATAGCAATAAATGTATTTTTTATTTTGTAAATCCATCTGATTCTGTAGTCATATAGGCAAATATAATAAATAAATAAATAAATTTTTATTTAAATAAATAAATTTTTATTTAAATAAATAAATATAAATAAATAAACTGAATGAATAAATAAAAAATAAGAAGAAAAAAACTGATGATGTAATATGTTGATGATTTTATTTTGGAATTTCACACATTTCTAAAGTGTATTTAAAATACTGAAGTAAATTGTAAAATCAAATTTATACAAACTAGTGTTCTTGCGTCCCTATCATGTACTGGCCATAAAATGATTATATCCGCGATTAAGATGAATGGCCACTATCTGAGACCACATTTTCTAATCCAGTCAGCTAACTAACAAACTTGAAGCATAGGGAATATTGCGCTATCAAAAAAAAATCCGTAGTCTATGACATAGACTGATTTGACGAGCGTACGTCATATCTCTTGTGTTGACTGCAAAACATCGCGTTAAGTTCACCTTTATTGTCATATCTCGTGTTTCCAAATTGATAGGTAATTCCCCGAGTGCATCGTACTTTCCATCGCATAAAATACAGCAATGCAAGAGCAAATACAATAAACCAAAAAATGTGCCGTCGATTGCCGTCATGTTGTTTACCTTGGTTTCATTTCCGCGTTTTTTCCCTTTTGACCTTTGACCCAAAGACGCCATTTGTAAAAATCAAAACATGTATAGGCCTAATGACGTACCAATAAAATGGCACAATTAAAGTCCAAAAGAAAAAAATAAATAATCATAAAAACATTCTTTCGTAGTCTCTTGGTCATATTGATCCCTAAAATTTGTAAAATAAATTAGTGTTTTCCGTCTAATTAATTAATTAACGGATAAATAAATACCATTGGCATGCATGAGGGAGTTTGACTGTTAGGCATAGGTGAAACAAAGAAAAAATAAAATATATTTGATAAATTTAAAAACTCATACACATAGGAAAGAAAAAAATTCTAGAGTGGAATCCATTTTTCATGTTCTTCAAACCCTTATTATAATATATATGTACAATCCCCTTTTTGGGGAGTGTTACTATTTAAAAATGTGTTTCCCAGAGATCGCGTATCAAGCACATGCATGTTATCCGGACCACGTGGTTTTTGGGGGAAAAACTATTTCACACAAAACAGGTAAGAAAAACTGACTTTCACTGTGAAGACAAAATATTTATAATTATTTTGATGATATTTTGAAATATATATATGTTTGTGTGTGTGTGTGTGTGTGAAACAAAATGAATTCCTTTTTAACTAGTGCGTGAAAACAATAGCCTTTGTTTACTAAAAGTGATATAACATTAATGCATTTTAACAATGGGATTTCTAATTTTTGATAATCATAAATATATATAATTCATAGTGAGTTTAAAATTAATTATTGACAGAACCATTCATGTAAATCCAAAATTAATCAAATCCCTTTCCCCACGAATAAAATTAAATAAAATTAAATCAAAAAGGTTTGTTCAAAAATAAGTAATTTGATTTTGTGTTCGTATGTACATGTAACAAAATCTGACGTTGTGGAACAAACGTTGACGTCAGGGAACAAATATTGGCCTCAGAGAACAAATACAGACTCCAGGGAACAAACAGGCGCCTTGGAACAAACGTTGACGTCAGTGAAGAAGCAAAAGAACTCTTGTTGTTGTTACATGTTGGTGTCATGAACGTCGTCTTGCTTATATTACGTCAAAAAATTATAGACGTGGCGTCATTCAACGTTATTTCTACCATTCGTATCATGTCGATTGTCTTTGTGCCCGAAAATCGTATAGGCCTATTCTATCTAGCGAATATTAAGAATATAATTCGATACCATAAACGTTAGTGGTGAACTTTTACTTCGCAAAGTCTCGAAATAACAATAACGATTTCATATCCAGTGGAAATTTATTGTTCGACTCAAGCGTTAATATATAAATAAAATTTTGATTTCCTACGTGGCTGACCTGTCATGTGCTACTTTTGAATCTTTATGAAATAATATAATTCAAAAGTAGCACATGACAGATCAGACAGGGTCCTTGTCCTACCGGGCACCCACACTTCCTTGGAAGAAGTTCATGCGTACACTTTTTAAAAGTTTTTTTAGTTGCTTTGTGGATTGTGATTTGAACACGGATTGGTATGTGGTTTTTTTAGCTTACCTGAGCCATAGCCTCAGATGAGCTATTGTCATCTATTGTCTTCCGTCTTGTGTTATCTTTTCACCTCCAAAACTACATAGCCAAATCACAGGCGCTTGGGGTCAGGTATTTTTCAATTTATAATTTTATCGACCAAGCAATGATATATTTTGCTATTTTATCATATCTGACAACGTTCTGACTTAAATGCACCAGAAATAAACCGATTTTACTGCACTTAAAAATTTTCTTGGTTTTCTCTATGTAAAAAAATCTGTCTTTTGTCTGTTATTAGAAAAGTTGAAATATGAAGGTCTGAAAGACGATAATTTTACAATATTTTGATGACTGCATCTTACGTACACGTGACCTCAAAGTCTGAAAAAAATTAATAATCAACATACCGACTTTACACATGTATTCCAGTTTCGTTTTTGTTTCAACCAATTTGATATAATAGTATGTTAATTTGAAAACGTTGGGGAAAAGTCGTTGTGGAAAAATATAAAAAACTGCATAAACATATTCTCTTATTTTATAAGCACATTAAAACGCACTGTTTTTCAAACTTTCAACGGTTTCTCTCCCATTTAAAGAAACTTTTTGTCAAAACGCTGAAGCACTGAAATTGTAATTGCTTTTGGTGTATTGCACAATCAACTATTCAGTGTACACGATACAGCGCTAATGGGTAACTACTAAGTATTTTTGTGTCAGATAAGTACAAGTTATATTACCTCAACCATAAAACACCACTACGATAGCTCGTAGCTCAGTTGGAAGAGTGTTCTCTTCTTATTAGTGAGATAATGGTTCGAACACCGGTCGGGTATTACAACACTTGAACATAAGTAGCGACCGTTCTTTCGCCATGCACTTTAGAAATGAAACCCGCTGGGTCCTTCGGGTGCCTCGTGTCACGGCAGGTCACGTGTTACGTTAAAGAACCCTATGTGCAAATTGCCCTGAGCGCACTGCGATTGTCAAAAATTTTATAATTTCACCTGGTGACGTCTCGAGTGAAATATTTTTGACTAGGACGCAAAACCCTATTCATTTAATCAATTTTACTTCACGTAACGAGTAATATCTGAAATTGGACGAAATTTCAAGTGTCCCCTAAAATAACGCCAACTGGTAAATCCGCGTTTTTTGCAGCCATGAGCATGATCAAAATACGAAAAGCTAATTACACATCTACTCCACCTAAATATTGTTCCAAGATCTGTTAAATAGTTTTACAGACAAAATGTTGATGGTAGAAATGGAGTAAAAACTATATTCCCCTCCTCTTCAATTTGGAACATGTACCTATTGAAAAACTACCGAAGCATACAAAGTATTCCCTTACTTATAAACACATTAAAACACAATGGTTTTTATTATTATTTTTTTCAAATTCGTCTATTCTATAACCATTATTTCAAAATGTTGGAGCACATAAAATGTTAAAATGTTATTGCCTTGATGGATTCCAAATCAAATTTTATTGCACTGTTTAGTGTGTCATACACATTGGTTCAAGATACATTGCTACATAATCACTAAAATTCGGGCGGCTTTGAAAATAGGCAGTGGCTGATCTTTCGCCAAGCACTCGACATTTAGAAATGAAAGTCACGAGGTCTTTTCTGTAACCTTTTTTTTTTTAATATTGAAGCACTGACAATGTTATTGCTGTGGTGGGATTGCACAATCAACTATTCAGTGTACACGGTACAGTGAGAATGGGTTACTTTTTGGTGTGTCGCTGATAAAAGTTATATTGATATATAATTTCTACTACACTGAAATCATTAAAGACTGTATAACTATATTTTTGTTACGTTAGACTAAAGTTCCTGTATGTTGCAAAGATTCTCGTTTGTGGAGTGGTTTAAATCGTGCGCTTACAGAACACAGTGCCTCTCACCACCTACGGTGAAACCTACTCGCAATCCTGATGTAAGAAAGATTGACAGTTTGCTTGCCTTTGAAGCCACTCCACTTTTTTTAGCTTAATACGTCATATAAAGTAAACACATTTCTGGTTTAACTGGTATAGCAACTTGATGAAATCTCAAATTGTACTGTTTTTATTTTTATGTTTACTTGATCACAATAAGTCGTTTAACTTAATAACCTGTCATGTACTATTTTTGAATGCATTATTTTATTTTTAAAATATCAAAAGAAGCACGTACAGATCCTTCAAAAACTACCCTGACAAAAAACATAAAATCTAGACTTTATGTATTGTACAAGTATAGTCTAGGAAAAGGGGCCCGGGGGAAATATAGAGGATTCGTCTCCTGATCGCAGGAACCACCTGGAAACTTTCCTAAATTTTAAATCTTTAGGAAGAATATAAACTGAAAAAGACAGTAATATCATAAAAAGGATAAATAGAATATCTCAAGTCAAAAGTACATGTATATAATGGTTCCTAATAAGATTTCACATTAATTGTTAATGGGTGTTGAAGGACCATGTCCTTTAACCTTGACATTTTCAAGCGTTTATAATATAAATGAGTGCTTGCGCGACACTGGTTACAAATATGTGTAAACGCTAATGTTATCAATAGACAGCTTCTAACATAGTAAGTAAACGTGACTTTTTATTTTGAACACCCTTTTTGGACAGTGCAACTGAGTGAACGCTCAAGTGAGTTATTCCGGCATACTCAAACTGCTCTTTTTTCGTCCGTTATCTGTCCTGCGACTTCTGCGGCACTGAAACTATTGAACTAGTAAAACCAATAGCAATGGACCTCGGAATGGATGTCACCGAAGGTCCGGATCCTTTCTCATTTGCGAAGTTGGTTTACCTTGACCCCCTAATTTAATCAAAACTCAAAAATCTTCTCTGTTGACGATAAATAAACCTTTTTAAATTCTATTCTCTAAAATACCAGGCCAAATTTGATGGCATGTCTAGGTGAAGGGTTTTCAGATTTATCCAAAATGAAGGGGTTATATCCTTTTGGTGCCATTAGGGGGAAATGGGGAAACCTTTTAAAAAACATACATGAACTATCTGACTATACGTAACATTTAATATTCCGGTTACAAATCTAAAGACGTGCGGCTCAAAATGAGGAAATGGCAATATTAACATACTATAAGCTTTTGGCGTATATTACAATATTGTAGATATTATATAACAATCGTTTGATGGGTTAAAAGGTTAAAGTTCAAATGTAGAGAAATACTGGAACGGTTTATTCTCGGTTCCGGACATTTCTGGAAACTATCAATTTTTTGTGTAGGCACGTACATATGTCCATGGGTTCAAATGCCAAGGTCACATATGGATAACTCAGAATATTAAAATGATAAATTATCCGGAAAAGTATATACCGGTAAATATTTATAAAGCCGGTCACGGATTCAAATGTCATAACCAGATAACACAGACCAGAATATAATCCGACTAATCAGCCCAATTAAATTAAAATGGGGGTTTAGTGGGCTGATTAGTCGGTCCGTGGACCTCTTGTTAAAGAATTTTATAAGCATCTGCCTTTGTTCAATGATTATTACAAGCTGAACGTTTCCGGACCATTATGACTCGTATATCTGTATATTATTGAACTTTGAACAGTGGTGACGCTGTAAACATGTTGTACTAAAATTGGTAAAACTTTTATTGGTTCAATTTTGGACAGGTTACGTGCGGATCCGCAAAAACAGGATGAATGGCGTAAAATATTTGAAAAATTTAATGATGACCTTGACCGTGAAGAGCTAAAATTCCGAAAATTAGTCATTTTATATAAAAATGTATTATCCAAAAGGTATAAACAAGAAACTTATGTCATTCTTCTGTTATACACATCAACTTTTTACTTGTGAAAACATGAACATCGTCTGGCGATTCTGTCGACGTTGTAAAGTCTAAAGCTGTTACCGATGTTTTTGTCCACTCTTGCTTTAGGTGTGGCTTCTACGGTGGGATAAATTCAAAGCATGGAAAAAGAAGTTAATACCCTAGTCTGTCTAATTAGTCCACAAAATCCCAGTTTTATTCTTTGTTTTCACAAACCCCAACAAGACAAACTTGAGCCTAACCAGCTATAAATGTACCGATCTTTTTGTACCAATATTGTATTTCATTTCCACTGTTGTGGGCTCATTTTGATTTATTAATGTGTTTATGGTGTAAAATTAAATGGTATAATTCTAAATTTTAACACTTTGTGCCCATAATGGCTTTACTGAGTTTGATAAATATACCCCTACCGAAAGGGAAAATGTTAACGACGCAAGTCCCCAGCGTAATCTAATGGATTTCCATATCTGTTGGAAATAAGTATTCCACACAAATGTTAGGAGGTATCACATGGAAAAGTGGGTTATCTCATTGGACCTGATCAATACCGCATAATGTATTGTCAATGTTACAAGTGATACCCTATAATGTTTGTGCGAAACATTTATTTCCATGACATATGGACTTGCATAAGACAACAGTTTCCCATTAAAACAACTTTATTCAGGGGTTTGCAATGTTAATGTTTTGAAAAACAATCTGCAATAACAACATATAAATATATATATATATATATTTATTATATAATTAAAAAATTCCATCTTTATGATTGGCTAAAACGGTAACACGTGACCATTGGATCTCACATCATATACCACAGTGTACGTCATCGATTTTTGTTGACGTTCTCCGTAAAATGATTAGAACTTCATCAATTAAGTGTACGCAACTGATTGTGTCTTGTCATTTTTTTCATAGAACGTTGACGTTATGGCATTATCAATTTACAATGTAGTGTGTAATTGATTGTGTCTCATCCAGAATGTCATTTATTTTTTCATAGAATCAGACTTAAAAAGTCAGATTGAGCTAACTAATGCAGGATAATTTTAGTGTGATCAACCAGGGTACGTGGACATGGAAATCTAACATCGGTAAAATAGTTAGATTGCCTGGTCAAGGTTTGAGAAAACATTGTCAACCGAAGTGCCACAGTGGCTAAATTATATAATAAAACAGTTATGGACTTTTTAGTGGTTGTATATGGTGTGATATTAACCGGAAAAATAAATATTGACCTCGGCTGTCACCGCGATCAATATTTATTTTTTCCGGTAAATATCACACCATATACAACCACTAAAAAGTCCATAATCGTATAATATTGATCACATAGTATTCTGGCAAACCCTATTTGTCACAGCTTCCTGGATAATTTCCCTTGGTCAGGTTAGCCACCTAATGCCATTACAAAGGCATGGATTGATCTTGTTCTATTTAACTTATGAATATAGATAAAAAAATATTGAATATTTACCCCAGATATTTTAGAAATGGGGTTCATTTCTGAACCATGTGATACCTCTTAATGTTTCTGCAAAACATTTATTTCCATTGGATATAGAATCACATCAGATGATATTTTCACCTAAAAAAACTTTATTCTGAGAATTTGGATGTAAATATTTTCCAAAACATTCCACACAAGAGTTTTGATTATGTGTACACTGTCGAAATCCATTTCTTGATTAATGTTGTAAATGTAATTTCTCTTTAGTTATTATGAACCACTGGTAGCTCAGTTGGTTGAGTGCTCACTCAGTAAGTGGGAGGTTGTTAGTTCTAACCCCTACCAGGTTTGACCCAAGATTTGAAAGTGGGTAGTGACTGTTCTTCGCCAAGCACTTGGCATTACAAAATGAAAGTCATGGTACTTTTGAATGGGAGCTTAAAATAAATGAGGCTCTGTGACATGGTAGGCTTGGCACGATAAAGACCCCTGCTGGATAAGGTCATCAGCGCAACACACGGGCAAAATTTCTGCACCTTTGCCTATAGCTGGCGACACTTCAGTATAAGTGAAATATTCTTGACTGGGACGATAAACACCATTACTCAAATCTTAGTTACTATGAACAGGTTATGAGGTATACATTCTTTTAAAATGTGATTCAAGGTTTTTGTCAAACTATGTATTTTCTTACCACACACTACAGTTTTGATTGTCTACCGTATGTAGAATTTGTAGTGGACTCATATAACTTAACATTCATATACTTACTTACTTACTTACTTAGTCCTCTTCGTACTGGGAGCACATAAGGCCTTGACTGAGGACTTCCATCTCTGTCGTCTGCTGACATTTTCTGTATCGTGCCCCATGTCCATCCTTGTTCTTTCATTTCCTTTTCGACTGATCTTCTCCAAGTCTCCTTCGGTCGTTCTCTGCTTCTTGTACCAAGTGGTGTCAATCTAATTGCAACTCTTGGTATATCTGATGTTCCCATCCTTAAGACATGACCAATCCACCTCCATCTTTTCTCTCTGATTTGTTCTGAGATTGGGACTGTTTCAGTTCTTTCATAAAGTTCTTCATTTGTTACTTTGTTTGGCCAAAATATTTTCAGGATTCTGCATAGACATTTTGTCTGAAAGGTGTCAAGTTTGTGTACGATTAACATTCATATTTCATATAAAATATGTCAAAATAGGGATCTAAATAAGTTAAATATGCTTTCACAACATACTTTATGTTGTCATTAATCTTTAAAAGTGAGAAATTTTGAATATTATTTGAAATGTTTAACAGAGAAATCGGTAGCCATTGGCAATTTTGGCTGCCAGGAATGGAAAAGAGATATTAACCGGAGTTGCTTTGCTTATTTTTCTGGGAGTTATGGCCCTTTGAGTGAAATAATTAACTTGCAGGGGATATTAATTTACCAGGGTTCGTACAGGCCTGGAAAAGTCCTTAAATTTTGAGGTTTGCCCTAAAGAGACCCTTAAAACAAGTCTGACCCTAAAAACCCCTTGAATTTATCTTGAAGGCCCTAAAAACCCTTGATTTTGGCCAGTTTGGTGTCCGTATTTTGATATTAGGTGGTTGCAAATAGACCGATATAAATCAACAAATAAATTAATTAATAAGTAACATTGAAATGGGCAATTTAAAGGTACATGGCCCAACCGAATGAACAACGCCAAACTCCACTTCAAGTATTGTTACTATGGACACGTAAGTAATTGTCTTATCAATTTAATTGCCTTTGCACCAATATCTTTTTGCTAAAATTGTCCTTCTGATTAGGCCTTAAATTTGCAAATAAGACCCTGAAAAGACCCTAAGAAGTCCTTAAATTTGGAGTCCATATGTCTGTATGAACCCTGTTTACAGAATTTGTTGTTTTTTTTTTTTTACAGATACGGGGTAATTAATGTAAAGTGGAGGAGGAATGGAGTCTGCTGATAATTTGTTGCCTCTTTGACCCTTATCATGTGTTATGAAAATCATTCCACCAGTTTAAAATTGCCGGAGTCTGTAGGAGCAGTAATCTACAGTATACAACAACCAAATCAACACACAACAAAAAATGCCAGACCAGGGTACACAGGGCTGGGACAGAGTAAGAAGGATCAAAGGTGCAACAAATTATTAGCAGCATTTGTTTGCTATCTCTGTCACAGGGCCCTGTTGCTCCGGTCTGGTATCGAGTCCAATCCAGGTCCAGGAGGACACTCTAAAGAGGTAATATATAATAATGATAAAGGCCCTTGAAAAAAATTTTATGGGCATCATCAAAATATTGTTGATATGATGTTTCTGTACAAGAAAATTTGGCTGAGCAATTTCTGTATCAGAAATATTACCTGAATTTTCGTGGATAATGGATAATTTGACATGTACAGCAAGAACTTTTTTGCAGAGTTATGAGTCTTGGACCCAAAATCAGCTGTCTGTTAGTGAGTACCAGGTAACCTTGAAGACAGTCCATATTTAGTCATTGAGATGCACATATTTTTGTTGTATTTATGAAATGTTTATTGTCCCATCTTTCAAAGATAAAAGGGGGATACTAGTTTTAATTTTGAACTTCTTTTGTCATTCTATCCATCTTTCTGTTCATCCAGACACTTCTTGTTCAGCTCAATTTCCAAAACTATGAAACGCTATTTTACAAAACTTAGTGAAAAGCATCAACATTAATAGGAAAAGCAAATATCATTAACCCGAGTTGGTTAGCTCATTTTCCTTGGAGTTATTACTCTTTGAATATTAGTGCAAATCACAAAAAGTACCTACTGACAGGGGATCCTTATTCACTGAATTTGCTTGTTTCCTTAGAAACAGATTGATTTTGGGCATAAGATGAAGAATTATTTTGAATATATTTATTGTTTTTAGTTTGACAGAGATGAAGAGTGGTGCCATTCAGAGAATTATTCCTGGAAATCCAGTGATATACTTGGAAGAGGTGCAACAGCTATTGTCCTTAAATGTAGATCAAAGGTAAAGTCAGAAGCTATTTACACCCATACCAAGCCACCATCATGCTATGTTTCCATTTCTGATAGCCCAAATCACCATTGACGATCCGTATTAGAAAATATGGCAGTTTGCTTGTCATAGGAAAGAACTGACCAACTAGATATATTAAGTTAATGAATCTTGACTGAGGTTAAAACGCATTGCTCCACTTGACTTCTGTAGACCTTAAAAAATGTCTTCGCTAACCCAATCAACCCTAAATTTTTATGCACACACAAGTTTTATGACAATATTTTGACAAGTACTGTTAACATTGCATCCTTGCCCCATATGAATCTACCTATCGAACCTATTTTTTCTAAAAGCATTACCGGAAAAACACATTGTTTTCTTTGGCTTTACAGACTTAATCTTATTTGATAAAATAGAATTATTTTTGAATATTTAGTACGTGTACTCATCTTAACTGATCTCATGAGGGCTTATCTAAAATAAAATTTAATCAGGAAATTTTTTTCATTATAGTGAGAACTTGTTTGATTGTGTTGATTATTTTACAGGCAACCAGAGACATTTATGCAGCCAAATTATTTCACGGAAGAGTATCCACGCATTTTTCTGGTGTTCCACTTCGTGAAATGGAGGTCCTGACAAGCCTAAAACACAAAAATATTATAGGCATCCTTGCAATAGAACGTGAGGTAAATTTCATTTAAATGAAGTTGTGGGGGGGGGGGGGGTGTATATTCAGTGTTTACTCCATTTCTTTCACCAACATTTTGTCTGCTACTTTACTTAAACAGGGTTTGTACAGGCCTCTAAAGGATTTTAAATTTTGAGGTTTGCCCTAAAAAGACCCTAAAAACAAGTCTGACCCTTAAAAGCCCTTGAATTTATCCTGAAGGCCCTAACAAGCCCTTGAATTTGGCCAATTTGGTGTCTGTATTTTGATATGAATTGGTTGCAAATAGCCTGATATAAATAAATAATTGATAAGTTACGTTCAAATGGGCAATTTAAAGGTACCTGGCCCGACCGAATGCCCAACTTCAACCTCCACTTCAAGTGTTGTTACTATGGACACGTAAATAATTGTTTTAGTGATTTAATTGCCTTTGCTCCAATATTTTTTTGCTAAAATTGTCTCTCTGATTAGGCCTTAAATTTGCAAATAAGACCCTGAAAAGACCCTAAAAAGTCTTTAAATCTGGAGTCCAAATGTCTGTACGAACCCTGTTAAAACTTAACTCGTTTACATTTATCTTGAGTGTGAAAAAAATAGCTCTAATTGTGAATAGCTGAAAGATTGCTGATGTGACATTTAACATTACAAATACAAATGACTGAATCATATGAATGCTTATAACAATACTTGATTCTTTGCAAAAGATTTCAAAGTCTTTCCATGATCCACAATCTTGCGGAAATATCCATGATCCACAATCTTGCGGAAATATTTGTCTGAAAATGTGCTTAACTTGGCAAATTTTCATATGACAATAGATATAATTTAAAAGGAAACCAAAATTTGTTTAATTGTGGCAGATAAATTTCATCATTAGCCAAGTTGTTCAAGTGATTAATAAGCTTATCTGTAATTTGGAAAAATTAATAGTGTTTTATAAATCATTCATCGTGTGCTGTGTTCAACCCAGAAATAATAAAGTTTTGTGTACCAGTACATCTTAGCCCAGGTATTGGAGAAAAAAAACAGAGCCATGTTTTAAAAAAATATGTCAATATAGTACTAAATTGATACAATGTATTTGAAAAGAAAAAATAATGATGAGAAAGATGTGGGTTTTTGTAAAACTAGACTTTGTCTAAAAAGACGGACCAGTGCTTGCTCACAGACAGTTTTTTGTGGGACAAAACTATTATTTTCGGGGCTATGAAGTAATGTCTCCTTCCGGATTGAACACCAGTATTCATTCTTAATTAATAAAGAGACCATTGATCCCTTATTTTGCCAAATGACCCCATCTGGCATCATTAAGGCCTTAGTGGACCATGTATTTAACATTACATGAATGCAAAATTATTGATGTTTTTGTAATTTTTTAAAGTGCACCCCTCCCCTTTGAAAAATTCAAAATTGAATAATACTGAAACTCAGTATATGAATTTGACCATTTCCATTTTGCAGATCAGAACTGGTAACCAGGTGTTGATAATGGAGTATTGTGGTGGAGGTAGTCTGTATGCCATGCTTGATCAACCAAAATATGCATACGGCTTCCCTGAAGAAGAATTTCTCATTGTACTAAATGATATTGGTAAAGTATTTTTTCTCTTTTACATTTGTTGAAGATGAGTTACTTACTGTAAATGTATTTAATTTCGCATGTATTTATTTCCGCGGTATAGGATTTTTAGACATATCGGGGTAGTTAAATCCTTTTCACATTTTTTTTTATATGCTGAAGATATAACATAATAATAATAATAATATAATTTTTACTTTGTATTAATTTTTACGCAAAACAAACGACCGCGAAATAAGCGAAAATTAGTACACCGCTAAAATAAATACGATTACAGTATGACATCACTGAAACGCTTAGCGTGAATAAATCATTTGGTCATTGGCCCTGACCAAGTTGAAACATCCCAGTGCCTAGTTGATTATTTGTCATTCGCCATCCATGATTCTTATTAAATTATCAAAATGCTAAAACTATATGAAATGAAATAATATCTTTTTCTTTTTACATTGTCTTTGTGTTGAGTACACAACACCTGATTACTTGGCAAAGCTGTTTGGAATATTTTATTAAACATATGACCTGAACAGTCTTGACCTCATCGTCAAAATCTAATCTATGGATCTGTCTTATATATTGTAAATAATAAATATGTAGACTGATTTGTAAATATGATAACTTAAGTACCCATATTTATATATACATGATATTGAGTTTTAAAAAAAATCTTTAATTTTGAATAAACCCCCCTGACAAGTTTGTCAGTTCTTTTTACATGTGTATTCGTTATTCTTTTTACATGTATATTCTTTATTCTTTTTACTTAATAAACATAACATTACCACATACAGTAAAACCTCGTTATAATGCCCCTTGATAACTTTGCCACCTCGCTTATTGCCACTATTTTGAAGTCCCAAAAATCTATTTTGTTTATGTTTTTCTTTATCCGCCTCCCCCGATTTATCGCCAAACACCCCTTTATAACGCCAAAATTTGACTGAACAAATAGTGGCGATGAATCGAGGTTTTACTGTATATATTTACTAAATTTCCTGGTATCTTAAATCACTATTGGTTACTAATTTCTTTCAAAAAGTAGCATATTTAAGCAAATTTTGGGGGGAAAAATACTTTAAATAGAACTAACTATATTTTCGCAAATTTTGGAAATTTGGCTACTAATAACTTTAAATTTGTAGAAACCTAATTTGAATTTTATAATGTATTTGCCTGATGATTGCTAATAAGCATTAAGGTACTAGCAAAGTCCAAAAGTTAAAGTGCTGTCATTATTAACTTTATTTTTCTGAACAACCCTATGTATTTAGAAATTTAACAACTTAGATGAATATATATGATTGATATGTCATACAATGTATATGTATAATAAAAGTAACACTTGTGTTTCAGCCGAGGGAATGAAGTACTTGCGTCATAAAGAGTTTGTACATCGCGATATAAAACCTGGCAATATCATGAGGTTTATAGATGAAAATGGAAGGTAATTTATATACATTTGTACATGCACATTTCTCATGTTTCACATATAAATATATTTTTCAGTAAATTAGCAGTCAGCATTGGTTAGATTTATTCGATTATGGGGTTTGTCGCCATATCATGTGATGACTCAAAAAGTTTGTGCATAATTTTCATTTCCATTGGATATGGAATTACTTCAGTTTTTCAAAGAAATGATTTTATTCCGGGAATTTGCGAAAAAATGTTTTCCAAATGTTCCACACAAACAGAGGGGTACTAATCGTGTGATACACTCATGCAACTTATTTGATTAAGTTCAGTTATAATTAGTTAGCAGCATTTTGAACTAAAAATTACAATAAAAATAGATAAATAAAGACAATTTGGATAATGTCCAATCAAATTATGATGCTATGAAGTACTATCCTATAAAAATTAATGCACTGTGGAGTTGCTTCCCCCTTTTACAATTAATAGCCAATGAGAAATAATCTTACAACACACTTTTGGCATGAACATTTCACT
Organism: Anadara kagoshimensis; assembly: GCA_021292105.1. Lineage (NCBI taxonomy): Eukaryota > Metazoa > Mollusca > Bivalvia > Arcoida > Arcidae > Anadara > Anadara kagoshimensis. The sequence goes on from CM037862.1 coordinate 38,559,532, forward strand.
TTAAGACTATATTGAACAAAATTGGCCAATGGGAGTTTACCTTAAAACTGATATTTGACATTCCCTGAAGATTTTAATAATCAGCACAATGGAATAGATAAATGGATTAATAATTAAATATTTAATTTCGGCCATTCATTTGGTTGAGACAGCTATCCAATCTTCGATTATTTTTTATTTATTAAAACACCACTACAGTAAATCGTATAAAAAGTTAAAGTTTAAAAAATAATTTTTCATGTTCATATTATTAGGAAATATTTATCAAAACATGTGGTTGTTGAAATTATTAGGAAAAGATAAAAAAAAAGCAGTAAAATATTGGCCTTTTATTGATAAACATAAGAGATATCAATATCTGACTCAGTGACCAAGTGCAATCTAAAGTGCCAGATCTTTGTGCTAGAAAGTTTGTCAGTTCATTTGACGAAGGTCATGGTTATATCTGGGCACTCCAGATTCCTCCACCATCCCAAAACTTACCATCTCAATATAAGTGAAAGAATCAAGACAGAAGCATAATAAACCATTACTCACTCCTCTCCACCTCACTCCATTCTATATAAAGACTCATTAAGAGATAACATTCTATTTGAGTGTATTCGTTTCAGTATTATGAATGAGAGGAATAGCATATTGAATGAACTGCGAATGTTTACAATCATGAAAAATGTTGTTAGTATGTCAGAAATGTAAAAATTATCGATACAATAATTTAATTAAATAAAGAATCAGGCAGTCTTGTTGGATTGATGGAACAGTTTTTTTCCAAATAAGGATGGAAAGATCAGGACTAGGCTTGAATACTGACCAATCAAACAGTGCATGACATAATAGGTTGGCATACCTTGATGTCATCGGATGGTTAAACGTTACGTCATCAGAGGTCATGACCCCACATCGTATTCATGAGCGATTGAATGCCAGCAAAAACAAATAGGTTCATCTAAATATTTGCTATTTACTATTATATTTTATGTATTTTATAGTTCGGTGTATAAACTCACAGATTTTGGAGCGGCTAGAAGACTAGACGAAGAAGAATCGTTCACATCTATATATGGAACAGAAGAATATTTAGTAATTATTTTTTAAATTTTAATTATGGCTCTCCTGCCAAAAAACAAGTTTTAAAATTTTCATAAATTAATAAACAGATAAAAAATGAACACAGCTACTTGTGTAACTGTTTATTTTATCCCCCATGAAATATTTTCCAAAAATAATATTTTCTAGTGAGATTCGTTCTATAGATAATATTTTGAAGGTAAATATTATCCATGGGTAACATTTCACAGAATAAGCCATGATAGTTATTCCGCCGGATCGATTTTACTGTAAAAATTATATCCTCCCGAACAGATTTTCACCCAGATAAGAAATTAATTATCGATTACACTTCCGTAATTCTTGGTAAATGACATCAGAAGTGGGAGGGGATCAGGGAAACTTCAGCAAAACAATTCTGTATGTTACAAGAATACATCATTATTAATAAGATGAGAGAGCGAGTGTTGTGTAATCGAATTATCCTCTCTTTGTTGCTGACGGGGTGGCCTATTGAATAAGACGTTAGTCTACAAATTCAGGGTCTCTCGCTGCTGTGAGTTCAAGTCCCACTCAGACCATATGTGAGAAAGTGAATTTTCCTTGCTGTTGGCCTGTACTGGTTCACCTAGTGTCAGTATGATGTGACTGGGGGAGTGGTACCTCGCTTGTCTGTGGCATACTGACTCAGTGAGCTAGCACCTTAAAGTCACCTCAGGTGCACTGGTACAAATTAGACCATATAACACACTGACACTTTACATGCGTACTTGAATATGTTCACTGAGATTAATATAAAGTTCTTGTCACGAATAACTATACATTGCTGAATTGACGTTAAGCAACATTTAACCAAACCAAACCAATCTTTGTTGCTGACTTATCCAGTATCACAGTAATCAGGCAGTATCAGGATGATGGATTGGTGGGGCAGTAAATCTTTGCAACTGCTGTCTCAGTGGGCTAAAATTGAGTCATGAATTTTTAAGTTTCAATTATTAAAGAATTTCTCTGAAAGAAAAGGTGAATGCTGATTTTGAAGTATGACTTTCTTTTGTACCAATATCCCATTCATTAAATTCTATGTAAAAATTTTGAAAAATAATTTTTTGTACAGCGTGAACGTAGTGAACGCGTACATTGGTATCACTTTCTTCCAAGATATCGAGCTTCTTTGCTATGCAATTATAAGATATGAGTACACCTGGAAATAGTGCGCATGGTAAATGAGCGTGAAAGAAGTATATCTGTTTTATCGTGAGATATGTATTCTGAGACGGGTAATGCATTTGGTTGCATATGCACATTTGGAATAAATTTTCGGAATACATTTCGGAATCTAGTAAAATATTGCGACGGGATGCATCTAATAATTTCTGCAATTTGGCGAACTGATCTCATGTTTACAATAAAAAGTAGTTCGAGAAGTTTGCGTCCTACGGTACGATGTAAAATCATAACTTTTTATGAAATGAACAGCAACGGCAGGTTGTTTAATTAATTCTTCGTGAAATCTACGGAAATTTAAATTTATTTTGAAGGTTATGATAACGTATTTTGATGTTGAGGCAATTGTGTCATATTTTAAAATGTTTATCGATTAGATTTTACTTTCGTGAAAGGGAGATAATTCGTACAGTGTTGTATGCAAATTTTAAATACAGTCGTTTTACCAGTTCCGAACAGGGTTTCATATAAGCGCTGCTGCAGACGTCATCCACAAGCAGAGGAAATAAAATTTATGTGGTGTAATAATACAAATGTTTACTGATTCCAAAATATCGACACCTGTCCTCAAAAACTGGTAGTATGTTTTCTTGAAAAAAGCATTTCCGTGATCACGATTTGTTTACATCGTTAAACTAGGTCACCAACAATCTGTCGACCTGTCCTGCACATACATTTAGGAAGCGGTTAAAGTTTATATTATTTAAACAATTAATACCCATACATTCAAGTAGAAGCAAATTTAGTAAGTTATTTTGCGATTCCTTTAATTGAACGGGATTGAAATTTTAGATTATTGGGTAGTAAAAATTCGGAACTGGTAAAACAACTGTACTTCACCATTAACATGAAACGGGAATATTGTGAGTGATAATCAGCAGTTAATTAAAACCCAGATTAACAGCAAATGATCCAGTTACATACAACCGCTAGAATGTACCCCCTCATAGTGACGGTAGGATCTGCAAAACTCTACTTTCTCTATATCCGAAATGACAAAACGATCGGGTACAACCTTTTTTAATTTTAATTACCGATTGTCTTTTTCATATATTTATGAAATTATTATTTTCTACCATTTAATTCAGCAATACATGGTTTGGTACATTGTTTCTTTTTCCAAAAAAAAAAAAAACCATCCGTCGGACTATGCATAGATCGAAGTATTTATTTATTAGGTATTTATTTATACCGTATAAATGGAAGCCTGTAATTTTAATTATGGAGAATCAAAAGTGAAAATGTAAAAAAAAAAAATTAAGTTTTTCATTTTGACTATGTAGAATCAAAAAGTAAAAATGTAAAAAAAAAAATTAAGTTTTTCATTTTGACTATGGAGAATCAAAAATGAAAATGTAAAAAAAAAAAGTTTTTTTCAATGTAACAGATATATATAAATACATGTCATCGGTAATTTAAATACTGAAGTTGTCTTGAACTTTGATAAAATCATACTTATATCCTGGATTGATAGAGTACTTAAGACATGAAATTTGATATCAGTTGAAACCAGATACCCTTATCAACTTAAAGATTGTTTATAGCAGTTAAGTGTTGTGTTCATTTAACATTTTAAGATTATGTCTTAATTTTTTAAAGTATCCTTCTAGGTACTACCGAATACGGATATAATTACCACTTCGGGGAAATGACTAAGATTTCCTAAGTTGACCACTAAAATTTCCAAAAAAAAAAACCACATTGATATGCTAGCAAATAAAATAAAGTTGTCCTTACCCACATAAATTTTAACATGTTGTCACAATACATTTATAACATTTATACAAGGAGGATCCTAGTCAATACTTTCAGTTTTAAAAATTAAATTTTTTCCCCTTGGAGGAAATGACAAATATTTCCTAAGTTGACCACGAAAATGTCCCAAAAACAACGGAAATTAAATCTAGTTGTCCTTACCCACAAAAATTAAACATCTATTGTCACAATAGAACATCTATGCGATAAGGATCATACCTATTGCCAGCATGTTGTAATGCTGTTTGTTGTATTTCCAAACTGCAGTTTTCTGTCACTTTGACTGTAGCCGGTGACATTTCGATATAAGTGAAATACTCTTGGGAGTAAAACCCCATTCAATCAAATCAGTTTTCCCAAACATAAAGGAAAAAGATAGTTTTAAAAAAATGAAATCAAACCACTGTCTAATTGAGTTTTTAGAAGTACATGTATGATATATTTATTGCACCATGCAGGTTGCTATCAGATGTCTTTAATTACAAAATGTCCTATTTGTTTCTATATATAATTTCACTGTGTCCTATTTGTACCATTATATTATTACATCAGGACCTATTTTTGGCCGTACATTTTTATAATGTAATTTGTCACTATCAGAACCTTATAAAACCTGTCTAAACTGGACCCATAAAAACCTAATTTAATTGGATCCGTAAAACCTGTTTAAACTGGATATCTTTAAAAATCTGTCAAAAGTAGAATTTCAAAAAAGACCAGTCTAAACCAGTCATGTTAGAAATCTTACTGAACTTGACCTTTAAGATACTGAACTTGACCTTTAAGAAACATGTTTAAATTTGGACTTTGTTTACAGTTGTGAATGATAAAAATTGAAGTTTTTTTTATAATTATAAATTTTGTGAAATACATGTATTACTTTATTTTGTTTGGTATTTCTGCCTCACTGCTAAAGTTTAAATCCTACTCTAAAAAGATTCTAGTGTGAGAAAATGTGTCAGTTTACTTGCCAAGGGCCATTGGTTTTCTCTGTACACTCCTTTTTTCTCCACCATCCTTGAACTTACCACCTTGATATAAGTGAAAGAATATTGACTGTGTACAAATGAAGTAAGGTTACCTCAGTTTATACAACAACACAATAACAATTGGTTTTGTGACTTTAATTCTAATTAGAGGCCACAGTGGCCTAATGGATAGGACATCAGTCTACAAATCCAAGGTCTCTCACTGCTGTGAGTTTGAGCCCTGCTCAGACCACATGAGGGAAAGTGAATTTTCCTTGCCGTTGGCCTTTACTGGTTTACCTGGTATCAGTATAATGTGACTTGGGGAGTGGTACACTGTGAGCTAGCACGTTCAAGTCACCCTGAGTGTGTGCTAGTACAAGTCTGACTATACAACACTCGCACTTCACATGCATACACAAACTTGTTCATAGATAAATCCATAAAAAAAAAAATAGTTTTTGTCGCGAATAGCTGAAAAATTGCTGATGCAATGTTAAGCAACAGTCAACCAACCGACCCTCTTTAATTCTCATCAAACAATTAAGTAATCAATTGCTAATTTATTTCTATGGTTTTGTATATCTGTTTTGAAGACCCTACCTGCAAATGCCTTGAGAACACTGCAAAGGTAAAAATTTCTGGCACTTTACCTATAGCTGTTGGCATCCCGATATAGGTAAAATATTCTTGACTTTGGGGTAAAACTTAAACAATCAATAAAACACAATATACATTACATTTTAAACTTTGGTGCATTGTGTTTTTAATTTTCCATCATTCATTCAATAAAACCTTGATTCATTGTCACCATTTGTTATTTGTCTCTCAAGAAAATTAAAGTAAATAAATAATGAAAACTTTGTTTTCAGATTTCTAGATTTCAGTTTTATTGTTTATTTACATGTTTTGTATTGCTATTGTTTTATTTATAGGATCCTAACATGTTTGAAAGGGCTGTTCTGAGAAATCAACGAGGTCAGATCTTTGATGCCAGTGTAGATTTATGGAGCTTGGGTGTAACCGTGTACCACGTAGCTACAGGCCAACTGCCCTTTGTACCTTATGGGGGAAGGACCAATTCACAGACTATGTAAGTAATCTATTGCCCTATGATCTGACCATTGAATATTTAATTTACAATGTGAGCAATGCCTTCTCACCTCACATAGAAATACTTTTCTATGCGAGCAAACTAAAAAAATTGTGAAAATTATTTAATTCATTCATTTTTAGGCTGAGATTAAAGAAAAAATTTGAAAATTAGACATGACACCATTTTGATGATGTTATGATAAAAAAAACAATATTTAATTTCATATTTAAGTCTTACAAATTAGACATAACATGGAATACCGGTACCGAAAATTGTAGTTGAAAAATGTATTTGGCATATAGCAAAACTGCCAAAAACACAAAACATGTAACAAACTAACAAACAAATTTAACATGACGGAAATAAAAACATACAAAACCCACTGATTATAAAATTCCTGCCTGGATGATCACTGGCTGTATGAATGAGGCTTGAGTTCTGGAGTCTGGACCAAAGGTTATTTCCCTATCTTGTATGACCAGTAGCGATTGATTCTTTTTTTCGCCCCTTAATCCTTTAAAAAAAAAACATCAAAAGCTTCTAGGGTCACAGAAAACAGCCCTTTATCCAGGTGTAGCATGTGACCTGTTTCAACCCTAGGGTGTGACAAGGAAATCCCACATGGGTAAAAACAAGGGATTTCCACATCACAGGTGTGAGAAAATACTATATCAAATGGCAAGGTTTAAATTTCTTATTTGCTGTAAAATTGAAAATGAATTGTAGTATCATATGTAAAATTAAAAAAGAATAATAGAATCTACATGTATTATGTCAGAGTATCCATGAAGGATAGGCAAATTCACCCTCAGGCTTGAATATTTCAGTCAGAGACCAGGCAAGCCTCGTCTCTGACTGAAATTAGAAGTGGAAATCTAGCTCAAGCATAGAAAGATGGAAGAATATTTCTGCAGACAATTTAGTTTTGATTTTAAATATTTCAAGTTATATTAATCTCCTTTCTACATACAGGTACAGAATAACAACAGAAAAGGAGACTGGTGTTATATCGGGACAACAGTTTGAAGAAAACGGACCAATCATTTGGAGTCGAGAGCTACCTAAGACCTGCTTGTTATCCTCGTAAGATCTCAACTCTACGTTACATACTCATAAAAAAATTTCATTTAAATGTTGACTATGAAACAGGAAATGAAAAGAATGCAGTTCACCACTGTACCATGGGATCAACGCCCCTTCAAGATTTTGACTGATGTTCTGGAAAATGCTTATATCACCAATTCCCAAATTTAATCTTTAAGAGGCCATGAACATCATTTTGCCAAATTACCCTATTGTTAAGAAGGATATATTAATGGGCCATATTTAACATTACATTAATGCAAAAATATTCATGTTTTATTGGGTTTATTGGGTGTTCTACGATATCGTCATCGGCAAATCCTCAGCGATGATAATCGCGATAGCAATATATAATAACAGCACTAATTGGTTATATTTTTAACACTTGTAGATATGTAACCACTGCGGTAGCTCAGTTGGTAGAGTGCTCGCTCGGTAAGTGGGAGGTCGTAGGTTTGAACCCTGGCCAGGTCTGACCCAAGACTTAAAAGTGGGTAGTGAAGCTCTTTTGCCAAGCACTCGGCATTACAAAATAAAAGTCATGGTTCTTTCGAATGGGAACATAAAATAAACAAGGTCCCCTGTCTTGTAGGCTTGGCACGAAAAAGAACCCTGCTGTATAATGCCATCAGCGCAACGCACAGGCAAAATTTCTGCACCTTCCCTTATAGCTGGTGATGTCTCGATATAAGTGAAATATTCTTGACTGGCACGTTACACACCATTACTCGACTCAACTCAACTTATAAATATTTACTGCTAATAGATTCATTGACTTTTAAATGTGAATTTTGGTCTTTATTTTTTCAGGAGTTTGCAGTCCATTATCATACCATTGCTAGCTGGTCTGATGGAGTGCAACACCAGGAAGAGATGGACATATGAGCAGTTCTTTGATGCAGTCAACTCTTTAATGAACATGACAACTATGAAGGTGTTTAGTTGTTACCAAGGATTCAACCTGTTGATATATGTAAACAAAACTGACAGGTAGGTGATCAGTGTTTATTTAAGGCATACTGCCAATCAGATGAGAACTTAAAAACAGATTTCATGTTACAGGTGGCATGGCACATTAAAGAACCCTCCCTGCACATTGTTCTGAGCCACAAAAAGTTAAAATTTCTGTTACTTCATCTATAGCTTGTGACGTCTCAATATAACTTAAATATTTTTGACGGGGACGTAAAGTATGAAGATGTAAAGTACTCCATTTTCCTTCCTCAATTATTATAATTTTTATCCAGTATGTAGGTTCTTCAACAATTGAGAACAGACTGCCTGTAAAAATGTTGTTGAGATATATACAGTACCGGTACCATTACATAAAATTTCAATTTTACATTTTTCTTTTAAGGTTTGCAAGTTTCCAGGAACAGATAGCCAAAGAGACAGAAATCTCAGCCAGCGAACAGCTGATACTCTATCATAACCGAGAATTGTCAGAAATCATAGACCCAACAGCTGAAATATTTACGTATCCCAAGAACATTTTACTGGGACAGTTATTCTTGTATAATAGAGAACGAGTTGACCAACAGAGACTAATGATGCCCCATATCCGTGAGTATTTTAATTTTATTTATTTTGGAAATTTTGTAGGACTTTACCACATGTATTTATTTGGTGAATCGCATAGTAAAATACGAATACAACGAACACGCTTACACAGAATACATGGATAGTACAAAGTAAAAAGACATGCATGGTCCTATGCTGCAAGTATAGATTTCAAGTCTGTGAGAAACAACAATTATAGTTACAGTTTTCTCAGTGACTACTAAACACAGCCACTTGAAGTTTTGTGTGTGAGTTCAGTATGAGGTCCCATGCCGCAAGTATTGATTTCAAGTCTGCCAGACATGTACTTCCTGTTTATCGACCTACTGTGCATAAAGGCTATTTTGAACATGCATATATTGCAATTAATTTTTTATTTGTATCTTTTTGTTAACATTTTAATTATATTTCAACAAAAAAAGAGAGACCTAAGTGGAAAAAAAATATGTTTTCTTTGAAATCAATCTATGTGAGTGTGTGCATACCATAAATTTTGCCACTTTTTCAAAAAAAAAATCAAAATGGTTAAGTATAAATACTTCTATTAGGTACCTTATCGGTTATATGTAGGTCGTCCAGGTGTGAATTGTCTTGATTCAATCACGCAGGTAAAAGATACATTCATTTGTAATTTGGGGCCCAAATGGATTGCTAGAATACATATTTTCTGTCACAAGTATGATTTTTTGTCCCCCGCCGCAACGCGGAGCGGGGACATAGAAATGCCAGGCGTCCGTGTTTCCGTCCGTCACACTTTTTTGTAAGCGCTCTCATGCCTACAAATTTTGACAGATTTTCATTAAATTTATACCAAATGTTTATACCACTAATGCCTTGGTCAAGTTTGAAAATCAGCCTTGGTTGATACTTTTTGTTGGAGTTATGGGACTTTGACCACAATAATGACTCCGTTTTATTCAAAAATTGACCTTGTAAGCGTTGTTATGCCTACAAATTTTGAGGGATTTACATGAAACTTTTACCAAATGTTTATATCACTAATACCTTGGTCAAGTTTGAAAATCATCCTTGGTCGATACTTTTTGTTGGATTTATGGGACTTTGACCACAATAATGACTCCGTTTGATCCAAAAATTGACCTTGTAAGCGCTCTCATGCCTACAAATTTTGACAGATTTTCCTGAAATTTATACCAAATGTTTATATCACTAATATCTTGGTCAAGTTCGAAAATCAGCCTTGGTCGATACTTTTTGTTGGAGTTATGGGACTTTGACCACAATAATGACTCCGTGGTGGGAGTAATAAATGTTCCTCCCGACTTCCCCACACATTTAATTCTGGAACAGCCCTGAATGTTTGAAAATATTGCAATTTCATATGCAGTACACTAGTATACTGCTTGACCGGCGGGGGACCCAGGAATTCTATTCTTGTTCTATATACTAACGTTAACCAAAACATGCAGCATTGACAAAAATATAATTTTAGTTAGGTCTCTGAATAGTAAATAAATATGCATTGTTAATTTGTCCAAGCAATTCTTTATTAAAATGTAATTTACAATATTCCATGTTCAAAATAGACTTTATGCACAGTATTTTATTTTTCAACATTTAGGGTCAGTGATTAAAAGCTGGGGTATATTAAGTGAACAGTAGCTAAAAGATATCTTGTTTAGATTTCACCTTTGTGTCAATACCCAAGCCTAACTTCCAGAGCGATACTTGAGCTCTCTTTGACATCTCTAGTTATCAGAAATTAGCACCATATTTTCTAGTGCCAAAATTACCAAAATTAAAGTACTGCTATAAAAATACATTTACAGCTTCTTAATTTAAATTACACTGCATTGTTTAGTTTGATTTTAACTTTTGTATTACTCTATTTTCAGCGTCTTTTCCTGAATTTCCGAGTTACACTAATTTCGACAAAGATGCATATTTAGCTCATAAATGTAGCTCAATCGGATGCCTGATAGAACGCTGGAATATAATGCTCCTAAAATGTCAAGAATTGATGAAACAATCAGAGACACTGTTGAGGTATTACAAGATTAGATTCCAAAAGTTTGATTATTTAGGATGTTGAAAAATCCTCAAGTCCAATAGCCAGGACATACAAAGTAGAGTTTCGCCGCTGTACCATGTTTTAGAAAATGTTTACCTTGGGAATTCACATAATAATGTAGTTTCTATGGGAAACTTGAACTGATTTGATTCCATATTCAATGGAAATAATAGTTCGGCACAAACGTTAGGGGATATCACGCTGTATGCTGGCGATCCCCAATAGGAATTGGTTCATGTTTCTTTAAAAGCCCATTAAGTATAATATGTTTAAAAACAGCATCAATGTTCATATTAAAATTGCTACTTATATGTGATCTGTTTTATGTTGAAAAATACTGTACAGAACTAGAACTGTCCAGTGATTTTGTTTGCTTAAAATTGCTACCGAAGAAAGGTAGTTTCCCCCAGGGAAATTGACTAAAATTTCCCAATTTATCCACTAAAATTCCTCAAAACAACAGAGATGCACTGAGAAATTAAATCTAGTTTTCCTACCTATAAAACATCAGATAGTACCACAATACAGTTAGTGTCTTTACAATGAAGATACTAGGCGTTGCCAGCATATCATAATGCAGTTTGTAAGATCTCAGAAATTCAATTTTTCCCAATCTTCAGGGCAGAAGGTAGTATTCAAAAAATGTAATAGAATCACTGCTGTCTGTGAAGCTGGTTTATACCCCTGCACAGGTTTTGTCATTGGATCATGATCCTTGGAACTATGCACCTACTAAATTTGGTATGCAGAACATTGTCTCATGTTGGTTTACATTTGTGCTTAGTTTGAACAAAATCCATCCATATTTTATTGAGGAATTTTCAACTTTAATGTTGTGGATATTTTTTTAATGATGTAGGATAATAATAAATTACAATTATTATTTTGACAGGTTTTCTCATCAATTTATTATCCTTCCTTGAAACATTTTATGATAAAAAATTATTTAATTGGAGAACTGTAAATCAACTTTAATTCAGGTATGTATACCATACATGGGAGGTCCCTGGCACAGCAGAAATGCTTGTAAACCTCCTTGGTATGTTATTGACATATTGCAACCCATGCCTTTTATGTTCTGACACTGGTCACAGTACCAAAGCAGCATCACAGCAACTAATACTAGTGTCAGTGATGTCATAAAATGGAAAAATTCAGGGCGAGTTTTCATTCTTTTTGTGTGTAAATCAAGCATGCCGGATCTTTGTCAGAACATTGTGGGCATGGCTGGCTATCAGTCAATTATTGTTCATCATGTTGATTTACATGGGAGGTCCCTGGCACAGCTTAAAAACTTGTAAACCTCTATTGTAAATTTCAGATTGGAATTTTCACCTAAGAAATGATAATCCTTTTAAAATTTTGTTGTCTCTTTTTTTCAGTGATATTCATTGAAAAAACTCTACAGTTGATATTAATAGATTGACTAAAAATTCTCTTTTATGTTGTTGATCGGCTACAGACATTAAACTAAAAAAAAAAAGATTTATTTTTTTAAAATTTAAAAAAATAAATAACAATTTAAATTGAGAAGATTATTTTTAAGGTGAAATTTCATATCCATATCCATGATTATATTGTATGCAGCATATCAACGAAAACCATTGTAGTCGGGTCAATAAACTGGCTACCTTGATATATTGTACCTGTATAAGAAGAAACATCAGCGGTAGGAAGGAAAACTTTTGTGGTATTGGCATTCTAAACTATATCATGGTATATTTTTACAGTTCCAACTTTTAGGAAAGTGTATTAAGGGAAATAAGAAACTTTCGCTGAGAAGGTATATTCTTGATACAAGAGTCACCGTGAAAATCACAAGTATTTTTTCCATGTGATTTCTTATACAGTAGGTGAAAGAATCTTGACTTGGGCAGAAAGCTAGGTTTCCACAAATTTAAAATAATTAGTAGCCAAATTTCCAAAATTTGTGAAAATATAGTCCTTTTTAAAGTATTTTTCCACAAATTTGCTAAAATAGGTTACTATTTGAAAGAATTCCTCAGAAATTAGTAGCCAATGGTGATTTTGGCTACCAGGAATGGAAACATAGCAGAAAGCACTGTTACTCTGTTCTACTTTTAGTAGTGTGACACAGCTACAAATAGCGGTTGTATGATGAACAAATACATGTATAATTTTTATGCTGACTGACATTTTTACAATATCAATTTTTCAGAGATTTTTTGGTTGGGATCACTACCCGGATAGACAACTGTACACCAGACATGTGTAAGTTACTCGGGGAGACAAAAAAACGTCAGACCACCTTCTACACCAGTTACAGGCAGATAGTAGCAATTCTGGATATACTGGCCAATATTCCATTCCAATCTAAAGAATTACAAGAGTTATGTCAAGAAGCTTGTCTGAAACAGAAAAAAATATTACAAGACATATCTCCAATCGAAACTATGGGAAAGGTATGTGCCAAACACTTTGATCCATTTAGTCTACTGTAGATCACTTATTTTTTGCGAGAAGAAAATTTCGGGTAAAGACCATCTTGGCCTTATTAGCGAATATTTGAATTCGCGTTTGGAATCTTATCAAATACAACATATGTATGTCAACATAGAAATATCTGTGTGCTGGAAATAATCATGTGATAATTGAATTTGCGAAGGGGATGAGTCGTGAATTTACGCCAAAATAAATCTCTCGCAAAATAAAAGTGATCTACAGTATTTGTTTGGTTAAGGCCTCAGTGCCTGAGTGGTCTAAAAGTGCACATTTACTGATCACAGTGCCTACCACTACCTAGGTTCGAATCCCACTCAGGACAGATCCTGGTATGAGTAACTTGGTCGGTTTGCTTGCTAAAGGTCTGTGGTATTTCTCAGGTGCACTACAGCAACAATTGACAGTGCACAGAAATGTGCTTGCAAGATTCGTATACAGATTAGTCAAATTTTATGAATAGAATTGTTTTAAAATTACCAAATTTAATTTTATAAATTGCAACAATCTGATTTAACATCCTAAATTTTTAGTTTGACTTTTAGCATAACTAGGGTATAATAAGGTTATCTTCTTCAACATCATAAGAACACTTAAAACTGATTTTAACATGAATTTGTTTAAAAAAAAATACTATCAGGCATCCAAAAATTTGTGACAATGGCAAGCGTCAGTCTGAAGAAAATAAAATTTCTTTCTTCGGGTTGAGGTTTCTATATATCCACTACAAAACGGGATAGATTTCTATTCTCACATAAGAAGTAGTAATAGATTCTATTATTATGATACCAAAAGTTCTGTTGCTCTCCTTTCATTAAAAATTGATAGTTTTTGTTATTGCTATTTTAGGCAGAAGTTAGAACTGAAGAAATTAAAGTGTACATGAGTGTTTTAATGGAAAAAGTTAAAGAACAGGAAAGGGATGCCATTAGCAGCTGTGTTGGCTGTCTAGATGAAGATCATTGGTAATACAGTAGAACCTCATTATTTAATGTCCCTCGATAACTTTGCCATCCCCCGTATCGCCACAGTAAAACCTTGGTATAATGTCTCTCAATAATTTTGCCACAATTGCTTATTACCATGGTAAATCCTTGTTATTTTCAACCCTTGATAACTTTGCCAACTTGCTTATTTCTACAGTAAAAACTGTTACATTTGCCCTCAATAACTGAACCACCTCACTTATCGCCACAGTAACACCTTGTTATAATGCCCCTCAATATCTCTGCTACCTTGCTTATCACCACAGGGCACCTCATTATAATGCCCCTTGATAACTTTGCCATGTTGTGTATCACCAAAGTAACACCTTGTTATAATGCCCCTCAATATCTCTGCTACCTTGCTTATCACCACAGGGCACCTCATTATAATGCCCCTTGATAACTTTGCCATGTTGTGTATCACCAAAGTAAAACCTTGTTATAATGCCCCTCAATATCTCTGCTACTTTGCTTATCACCACAGGTCACCTCATTATAATACCCCTTGGTAACTTTACCATGTTGTGTATCACCAAAGTAAAACCTTGTTATAATGCCCCTCAATAACTTTGCTACCTTGATTATTGCCAAAGTATTTTGAAGTATCAACATCCTTTTCTTCTAATTAATTTCTTCACTCAATTTATTATCAAACCCTTTATATTTTGAATATTTGATTATACCAGTAAACTGGTTCCTTCTGTTTTTGCCAATGATACTTGTAGTTGAAATATTAATACATGATAATTATATTTTTTAAAACAAGTATGGAATTTACTGTCTTTCAGGTGGTAATGTTTGTATTCAGAAAAATTATGCTATATATCCGGTAGAGATTGATTGATTAATTGATTGAATTAGGTTTTACATTCCAGTCAAGAATATTTCACTTATATCAACATCTCACCAGCTATTGGTGAAGTGACGGACATGTTTTTTACCTTTGCATTGCGCTCAAAACATTGTGCAGAGAGGTTTCTTTAGCAGCATGACTGTGACAAAGGACATCAGTTTTTAAGATCTCTTCTCAAGGATCCTGTGACTTTCATTTCTAAATGCAGAGTGCTTGGCAAAAGAATAATCCCTTCCTATTTTCGAGTCCTGACTGGGGTTAAAACCCAACCTCCCACATACAGAGCAAGTGCTCCATCAACTGAACATCTACAGTACCTAAAGTAGTTATCAGAATAAGTCTGTAAACTTTCATGAAAAGCAAGAGATAATTTACTATTTCATAAATTTGAAAATTTACAACACAAATTGTATTTAATAAATTTGTTTCAATTTATTTTTTATACATTTCAGCTTACAAAAGTCTAAACATTTATGTGCAACAATCATTGAAATTGAGAATATATTTCAAAAGCACAGAAAACAGCAAAGAGATTTATCATCTAATGAACAGCAAAACCATGCTGGTGATAGGTGAGTTATCTCCCCTTTGATTGAGATTCCATCAGTAATTACATCAATGCAGTGTTGAATGACACAAACCAACCCATTAAACATGTCTGTTTATGATGATGATTTATTTGCATAAACTTTTTGGATTTTAAGTGATTTTAAATTATTATCCAACTCTGAAATGTTCTATAATGTTTTTTAAAGATGATTAATGTAAAAATACCTTATGTCTTGCCCAGAATCAAGATGTCCATTATTGCAATATAAATATGGGATGAAGTGAATTAAAGTTGCATGTTATGTAGGAAAACCCTTTAAATACCATAATGTGTATTATTTATAAGAAGCTTATATGAGAGATTTATATCTATATTGTAGACTAAGGCTGACAGAAGTCTGTGTAAAACTTGTTTCTGTATCCCAGGGACATTGTTTACAGAACTATCAACATGTATACAGAGCTGTCATGAAGCAGGCAGGGTAGGTCTACAGGGATTTTGTTTGCCTAAAATTAATAGCAAATATAGGTAGTTTCGCGTGGGGAAAATGAATAAAAATTTCCCATTTTGACCACTAAATTTACCAAAACAACAGTGATGTACTGAAAAATTAAATCTAGTTGTCCTTACACACAAAATGAAGAACTGCAAAGATACACCAGTGTCCTTGTAAAAATTGTATTTCCATATCTCAATCTTGTACTTGTAAAAAATTGGGGATTTTTCTCAATGTTTATTTTTAGATTCTTGATGAAGAACTTTAAAAGATACATCTGTGTCCTTGTAAAAATTGTATTTCCATCTCTCTATCTTTACTTGTAAAAATTTGGCAATTTTTCTCAATGTTTATTTTTAAACTCTTGATGATACATCTGTGTCATAGTTGTTAAATTTAGTGATTTTTTTCTCAATTTTTGAATTTTGTTTTAGATTGTTGATGAAGAACTTACAAAGAACAAAAAAAGTAGAACAGAATATCACAAGTGTTGTGGAATGTCAGGAAAAACTCAGTGCTAGAGTAGATAGAGTAAGAATATCTCCGCAATATATTGTATAGAACTCTCTCTCTCTCTCTCTCTCTCTCTCTCTCTCTCTCTTTCTCTCTTTTGCCATCTCTATCACATTGTTTTTCTATTGCTGTATCATTCTTTCAAAGTTATGACACCTGAAGAAAATTGTAAAAAACAAAAAAAAATCTCTCTCTCTCTCTCTCTCAAAATAAAATTGCAATGCAACTACATGTACATGTTAATTTGATTGGAAATTGGAAGCATATCGCAAATGTCACAAAAATTTTGTTTTTTATAAATTTGCAGCAAAACTAAAACAAAACAATACAATAAAAAAGAAAGAAAATAAGAAAAAAATTCAAAATTTAATTTATTGTGGCTTACTTAAATAATTTATAAGAGAAATGAAATTTTTTTTTTTTTCTTTCATTATAGATGCAGGATGATTGTATTGAGTTACAGACACAGTTTACTAAAATACTTCAGGAACAAATGTCGCAACAATCAGCTCTAGTACCAGTGAACATGATGAAAGGACTTGGAAGTGCTGAGAGGTTCCAATCATTAGCTTCTAATCCTCTATATAAACTCATGGAAGAAAAAATATCATTGGAGTAAGAAACTTGTTCTTGTTTGCAGTTCCCAGATTCTCTCTCTCTCTCTTTCTCTCTCTCTCTCTCTCTCTCTTTCTCTCTCTTTGTTGGGGCAACATCTCAATATAAGTAAAATATTCTTGACTGGGATGTTTAACGCCATTACTCAACTCTCTCTTTGTTGGTCTTCACCAAGCACTCATCTTTACGAAGTGAAAGTCATGGTTCTTTCCAATGGGAACTTAAAAAAAACAATGTCCCGTGTCAAAAAAAAAAAAAATTAAAAATTATGTTTTGGAATAGAAGGTCCATGACCTTTTTGTCAATATTTTTGGTAGGTCCCACATAAAGTTTTGAAAGTCCAGTATCATCGTTGAAAAGTCTGTATGCAATTATGTTATCCTATAGAAAAAACAATATTATCATGGTAATAAAGGACAGGTCAATCCGACTTTTACAGTTTCAATATAAAGGGTTCCAATGTGAAAGCAATAGGTCACGGACCTTGGACCTGGGAAATTTTAAATCCCTTGATCTAGGTTAGAAAAAATAACCTCCCACTCTTGATTTTATTGTTGATACTTCGTTTGTTATTCAGTATGAATTTCTATATAAGTAAGCACCATGGCAAAATTTTCTCCTTGACTGTTATATGGATAGTTTATTTCCCCTTCAATCAACCTCTAATAGTCCAGATTGACTTTTTCAAGAAAATACTTAAATGTTTTTGTTTTATATTGTTTTGTTTACAGACTGGAATCATTAAGTGATGGGAGCATTCAACTGCAAACCCTAATGGAACAAAATAGGAAAAAATTAGAAGAATCTGCATTGTAAGTTGTATAAGTTGTATTAAAACATATTTATTTCCTGTCACTGACATGGCAGAGCCCCGAATATAGAAAAAGTAGCTCTCTCTCTCTCTCTCTCTCTCTCTCTCTCTCTCTCTCTCTCTCTCTCTGTATTATTTTCCAAAAAGGTTCCTCAATATTTAAAGGTTTAAAAAACATTTTATGAAAAAAAATGTATGCAGCCCTGACAGACAGAAAGTATGAATTATACAATTTCACCTAAAATAGATTTGTTTTTTGTATCATTAAAGAGTTTTATTCTGTAACTTTAATATTGATGTAAACACATTCTGCTTAAATATTTTGTTCTACTGTACAACTTTATATTTCAGATGGCTTAAAGAATTGGAGTTGCCTCCTAAATCGGGGGTACCATTGAGCATTGAACAATCCAGTTATGTGAGGTCGCAACAAATAACAGGAACCTGATACATGCTTGCACATCTACCATTGATGTTTGGCACCAGCTCATGATGATTATGTGCATCACAGTCATAATATTGCACTTGCTTTTTCACCTCAGCAGGAGTTTTTATAACCACACGAGGAAGAACAACAACAAGAACACATTGTTAAATGGAGATACTATGGGTTTAAAGACATTGTAAAAAGGATGCCATGGCGTAAAAGCCACAGTTGAAATTGTGTGTTGTAGATCACTGCAGTTAGTAGAAAAGGAGGGAAATAAATTGACAATGCAACAAATTAGCGGACAAATATTGTCGTGGACATTTATTGACATGATATAAAATAATTTCAAGGTGGAAATTTAACTTTTTAATCTAGAAGTATGGCAATGTGAATATGTCTTCACCTTGGATTTGAAGAAGTTACAAAAAGTCTGTATTGTGAAGTCATTAATTTTTCTGGTGTCCCAACTTTTATGGTTTTTCGTGGCTACCCTGACCCAAGAATCCACATTACATTTAAATACATGTAGTATTAATAGAATCTTTCACGGCAACAGTGTAAGACACAGACATCTCAAACGAGGAGGAATATTTTCCTGTCCAGAACGAGCATTAGCGAGTTCCGACATTGAAAATATTCATCTGAGTTTGAGATATCTCTGTCTAACACTGTTACTGGTGTAGGATTCTTTTTCTTACACATTTGCAACATAAAAACATGATTTGTAAACTAACAATTGCATCAAACGTTTAGTTTTCAGCATCAACGGTGCCTTTTGAAAATGACGTAATCAATTTTCGTTGACATTCTCACATAAAATGATTATGACATCATCAATTGAGCATGTGTAAGTGATTGTGACGCTGAGAAATTGTTGGTTGAGAAAAGTGATCTCATCACTAGGGTGAGACGGAAAAATCTCACATGGGTAAAACGCGGGATTTCCGTGTCTCATGTGTGAGAAAGACATGTTCATAACAAGTTCATCTTCAAGGAAAATCACTACCTCTACAATGTAAGAGGTTTGACCAATGTTTTATGATATGTAATATTCCACTTTACGGCACACTGTGCCACTGCAGTAGCTCAGTTGGTAGAGTGATAGCTATGTAAGTGGGAGGCCGTGGATTTGAACCACGACCAGGTCTTACTCTAGACGTAAAGGTGGGTAGTGACTGTTCTTTCGCCAAGCACTTGGCATTAAGAAATAAAAGTCACAGTTATTTGTGATGGGAACTTAAAATAAAGTCCTGTGTCATGGTAGCCATACTATGATAAAGAACCCTGCTGTTTACTGCCATCAGCACAATACACAGGCAAAATTCTGCACCTTTGCCTATAGATGGCAATGTCTCAATATAAGTGAAATATTCTTGACTGGGATGTTAAAACCATTACTCAACTCAACTCTATGACACACTGTCCAAAAAAATCTGCCATCTTAAACCTCCAGTATTGTTTGGATAGGGAAACCACTAACCATAGATTAAACACAAAATGGTATTTTTATCTCAGAACCACAAAAATTGGTTACCACAAAAATAAATGATTTCACATTATTTGACGAAAGTTTATGGAGTGGCTTTGGATTTAGTGATAGGATAAATGTTGACTTGAAGTGTGCTTTCCATGTGCTGGACTAGTAAAGTCACAAATTTCATTGTGCTTTTTTGACAGTTTGACATGTAAAAAAAAAGTATGTACATGTACTAGTTTAGTTAAGGTAGGTAATGTTTAGGTTTTTGCTCCAATATTGTAGATTTTTTTTGTTGTCATACATATATTGTCCAAATAAAACCTGGAGTATGTTAAACAAATTCTACTTACATTTTAACCTGGTTTTTCCGAGTTTCTAAAAAGAGTAGATGTGGAGTCCATATGTTGTCCAAATAAAGACACAGAGTATGTTAAACAGATTCTACTTGCATTTTAACCTGGTTTTTCCAAGTTTCTAAAATAGTAGATGTGGAGTCCATATGTGAGTAAGAGGTTTTCAACTGTTTTGTCATGTATTATGGAAAATATAAATCAGATTTTAAAAAGAAAAACAAAATAACATTTGTTTGAAACCGGAAGACTTCGATTTGATATAGATGCCATGCCATTTCACTTATCACTACTATCCAAGAAATGACTGGTGATTATCAGTCTGTTACCATAAAGTTCTGTGTGTGTGTGTGTGTGTGTGTGTGTGTGTGTGTGTGTGTGGTTAACAAAATGCAAAAAAACACTAATGTGCATTGCCACACAGACCTTGTTTGAGGGAGATTAAACGCACAAAATACGATTCACGTCTCGGATCAAAATGGGCATTATGTGATAAATGATGTCAATGGCTGATACAAGCCATTCCAGTCCAGTGTTCTTACACAGGCCAGTAAAATTTATGTTGCAGGAATTTTTCTGGCCATTTTAGGTAAGGGATCTTGGAAAGAAATTGGGAAACAAAATTTGACAATATCCACACTTTGGGAAAATAAATACATATTATATACACAGTGTGTAGGTACAACCCTCAGTATCAGGTCGAGTCCTTTTTTCGTAGCCGTATCACTATGAGTCGCACTTGCGCGACGAGTGGTACAGCTACGAAAAAAGGATGAAACCTGATACGAAGGGTTGTACCTACACACTGTGTATATAATATTTTTATCTAACATTTCCAATTAGGTTACTTAAAATAATAAAAAAAACAATACTTAATGTGAAAAAATTACATTTTAACACAGAAAACCACTGAACTATGTTATGACATTTGTTCTACATTCTCCCTAATGATGTCACAATGAGAATGTGCATGTGCACTTTACCGCCAATGTTGTTTCACCACAGTGTGGTGATACAAGATTTTGTATCATGTACGTTTGATAAACATGTATTTCATAGAAAAAACTAGTCTAATGTTAGATAAAAAAAAAGATACTATGATACACACATTTTGACATCTTCTAATGATATTCTTAATTTTGAACAAATTTGTTTCAAACCGGTTGCTTCTTTTATACCAGATGTACACTGAATACACATCATTTCAGTAAATGCAGGTTGTTATAAAAATGTATAAGCAATACCAAAAATATGGAGATTTCTGACACTTTTCTTGAGTTATACCCCTCAATGTAGAGTCAATTTTTGAAATTTACCTACAAAATTAAGAAATATGTACTGAGTATGCTTTTTGGCATTGGTTCCCTTTAACAAGCCCCACGACTGGCCAGAAAAATTCCTGCATTACGATTATGATATCTGACTACATGTATATATCAGTTATTTTTTTACTTTTTATATGCATCATATAATCTTATAAGTTTCATTTTACATATATTTCGTATTAAGACATTTATTTAATAAAAGCAGTTAAAGTTTTACTGTATACAAGTTTGGTTTTAACTTAAAATTAACATAGTAATATGAAATTCTTTGAAAATTTATTTTCTTTAAAAAAATGTCAGTTAAAGCATTTTGCATACCAGATTATTAAAAACAATTCTTCTTAAGGACTTAGGTTTGATGATATCGACTATATATTGATGTCATTTGAATTAAGAGCTTTTTAGCTAGTCTTCATTGAACATATATGTAAATAACTATGGTTTTTCATTGAATATTTTGTAGTCTTATGATTTTTTGTATTTTCATTTAAATATTTTCTGTATTAAATGTGTTTTATGTAGGAGTTATTGTAATACATTTTAATTACGGCCGATTCCTTAATTAAACGGAGGAGGGAGATATTTTTAAAAGAGTCCACCACCCATACTGTTTAAGTTGATAAATGACAGAGTGTAAAACACTATTACTTAGATAGATACCACAAAACTGTGTTATTTTTATTTTATGATTCCAATTTTAAAACAAGAGCATTTGATTTACAAAATAATTATAAATTAGCACACAGCTTTTTGACAATCTGAATACATCAAACTTTTTATGATGTTAACTATGCAGTTACCATACATACAGCAAAACCTGTATATAAAGACCATCCATTGGATCTAAGAAATACGGACTTCATAGACAGATAGTCATTATATAGTGTTTCTTTTTGGTTGAAATATGAAGCAAAGTGACCATAAAACACTGGTCTTGATGAAATGGTGGTCTTTATATATAGGTGGTCGTTTAGACATTATAGCAGATTTCACAGTACATGTATGTCTTAAAAGGTATTAAATTTTACATTAATTGAAATTTAACTTTTTGCATTGCGTTTTAATATTTCACCACCGTAAATTGTATGTTGTTTTGTCCGATTTTGTCTTGACAAAGAAGATTTGGAATAAATGGGAGACATTTTTTAAAAAAAAAATACATAAAGAAAATTTGAATTTGGAACACTGAAAATATTTTGATAATCCATACATATTGAACATTTATTAAGTTGTATACATGTGCATGTACAAACCAGTTCTTTGTTTATTTACCGGTATTTTTATTTATATTTTTTTACCAATGATCAACATATGACAAAACAAAGAATCATTTGGCACAAAACAGTATCATGGAAGTCTTGTAACTGTGAAACTATTGTGGGTTAGAAAAGTAACTGTTTCCTGGCAATTTCTATTTTGTTTAAATATTAGATGTTCAAGTGGTCTTATTGTTTAAGGATTATGGAGCCTCTCTCTTGAATTAAATCTCATTTTGGCAAATCCTTGTGTGATAAAATATGTCAATCCACATGCCAATGGTGAATGATTCACATTTCTCTGTCTATTCCAGAACCAACTTTCAAATCAGTGAAATAATCTTGACTGGGATGTAAAGTGTAAAAATTCTTTCCCCACCCTATAGAAGGTTACATTGACTACGGTATCCTTGCCCCGGTTTCACAATCGTTCCTTAATTAAGATTTTCTTTAACTTAAATTTATCAAATTTTTGCAAGTTCTGTTTTGAACTAGGAATAAATATTTTTGTCAAAACTAAACACAGATATCATAAGCTTGATATAATCTTTAAAACGACACCTTAAATTTCCTAATATCTTAACAATTAACACAATTATAAAGGTTTTTGATTTGCCAGATTTAAGTTAAGGAAAGTCTTAAGTTAAATGATTGTGAAATTGGGCCTGGGCCTGGTTTCACAATCATTCCTTAACTAAGATTTTCCTTAACTTAAATTTTGCAAACTTTTGTAATCTCTTTTTGAAACTATTGGTGAATATTTTTGTCAAAACTAAATGCAAATGTTTTAATATAGAAGTGATCTTAAAAATGACATCTTAAATTCCCCAATGTCTTACCAATTAGCAAAATTATAATGGTTTTTTAATTTATCAGATTTAAGTTAAGGAAAATCTTAAGTTAAATGATTGTGAAACCCAGGCCTGGTTCAGTTTTGTGCCAAATGGTTCTCGTAAATGTCAGATTGCATTTACAGTGTTCAATCCAGAAATGTAGATAGTCGGGTCATCCTGGCCTGGGCCTTGAGAAATCTGGGACAAACTTTTTCAAAAATTTGGTTTAGATAATACGATAACTTGATTTAATATTTATTTTATATTAAAACATCAAGAGAAAAAATTTAAATGGGTAAATTTTCAAAACTCAACTAAGACTGAAAAGAAAAGGCCAGGGTTGGTCCAAAGACATTATTTTTGTTGGACAAAATGGGGGTGGGAAGGGGGGGGGTCCCTTTAAGATTGAACACTGAATTTAGCCTATTGTGACGTTGATAGGTGTTATGGCTTGGCCATTAGTTAATAGAAAAAATAAATTAAATATATTTTTGATAGAATTTTTATATCACTTTACTTATGAACATTTTATTTAACAATTTTCTGAATAACAACAAAAGTGTATGTACACATTGGTAGATGTAGATACTTTTAGAAAAACTTGAAATGAGGTGCGCCAAGCGAAAACCAGGCTTATCGTCTATGACGTAATAATGAGAAAAATGACGTCAAAAGATCCCACATTTTCCATGCCGTAATTTTAGACACAGCGCAAACTAAAATGATAATGTCTTTCACGTTTGCAGATTCTTTGTCTAAAGATAGTTTGTTTCTGATGAAAGGAATAGTAAATGTAGCAAAATTAATAGTTAAAATATTCACAGAATTTGAATAATCGGATATTAAACCAAAATAGACAATTCCCATGTAGATCTATGTACACTACATAGCCGACACGACTTTTAGACATTCAAATAAAAATACCAATAACTAAAATATTCGGGATTTCCAAAAGTTATAATGAACAGCTTTTCATTAGACTATCGGTGAAAATAAATAAATAAATAAATAAATAAATAAAATTGTAATACTATTGAATGTAAAACTGGACCAAGATGAAGTCGACTATAAATATAATATTTCATTTACACGAAAAGATTTTCCGTCTATCGTTAAATATTATTATTATTTTTATTTCTATTCATGTCATTTTTTAGTTTTGATGATTTTATATATTTAAACGAAAGTAAAACACAATCGACACAGATCTAGACAGGGTGCACCTATTACCAAAAAGCTAAGCCCCTTTTCATACTGTTCCGAATTCTGAGCAGTTTTAAGTCAAAGAGAGACAACCCCTGGCAAAAGGTGTTTCCCAACTATAATTCTTAGTGCCGAACTAATGCAGTGTATTTAAAGGAAGTTCTGGCCATTGTAAGAAGATGTGTAACTGTCTCTAATTTATTTTGTTTTGAATTAGAAACATGTTCAGAATTAGGCCACCCTCTCTATAAAATGTGTGATTATTTTTGGTAAACAGCTAAAAACCTCTACGTTCTGGGCGTATGGCTTTTACAGTGTGTTTGGAAAAAAATATGACAGATTGTGCTTCGATTCTAAATGAATGAAACACTTTTTTTATTATGATTTTTTTATTGATTTTAATCAATATTAAAATATATTTAATTTTATTGTGATAAATTTGAATTTAACAGACAGAAATTTGGATAAATTCGTCGCGGCTCAGAATAATATGGATTCAGACAGGTTGGGAAGCCCCATACACCCTGCTTAAAACTATGTGACTAAAATATTCCTGTAACTGAGACCCTGTGGCTCTGTAATGTATTCCTGCGTTAGGTACAAAGCGAGACATATGTTTTGTTATTGTTGAAAAAGGCATATCACCTGTACATAGTAATTTCAAACATAAATATTTGAGAAGCTTCAAATTTATTCAGGAACATTGACAATATTTTTGGCATCTGTATCTATCAAAGTACACACAATGACATAGAACAGGTATATTCATGTATAATTTTTCTGATTTAATCTTTTCAAATAAAAGCTTTCAAAATTGGAATAAGTTTAAAACAGACACAAATGTGACTTATTAGGAAAAAGCAACTACTTTTTGGCCATGACAAGCCCTTGATTTTCAACTAACAATAAACGTAATGAACGTCTTTTGCACAACTTTTTGCACACTTCTAATTGAACACAAACTACCTATCTTATTTTTTTCAATTTCTGAGCATGGTCAGAAATTAAAGATTTAAGTTATGTTAATAAGTTAAGAACCCTCCCCTCTCTCCTCTCTCTCTCTCTCTCTCTCTCTCTCTCTCTCTCTCTCTCTCTCTCGTCGATCATGATAAAGCTCTCGTGAAGATTCAAAAAGTTTCTATTGGTTAGCATAAGCAATATTTTCAGCCATTCACGACAGAATATGTTTTCTTTGTAATCGCAAACTAAACTCATATTCAAATGGTGAGTGACTTTTGTGCAATGATGTAAATTACAGCCATTGATGGGATCCTGATAGCAAGACGAATCCCTTCTATTGTCTCCTATATTTCCCATCAGGTAACACAAAACAAAGCATCCATTTTGATGGTAATCCATGTATATATGTCAGTCAAATAACCATTATTTTAACTTGTAAACATTCAATGAGCTTGAGTCCCATATTCAAAAGTTCTTTATATAAAAATGAATTCACTGAAAACTGATGTTTGTCATAAATATGAATGTTTTAGAATGAACAATGCCATCAATTACAGTAATAAAATAGTAAAATCTTCCGAACATTAACGACAAATCAAGAACATCAGCACTTAAACAGACAATACATCTGTGAACTACTGCTTATTTAGTATATACTCTCGCTTTTATCTTGAACCATTGGCCATGAATATAAAAAATAAACTTGGTAAACAGGAAGTAGATTTCTGGCAGACTTAAAATCAGTTCTTTAGAAATGGGACCCCATATTGTAATTGTATACGGAATTCCAAGTGGCTGTGATTAGTAGTTGCCGGGGAAACTGTTACGAATTTTTTGCTTTTGGACGGACGGAAGGAAGGGCAAGCAGTATACCCCCTCTGCTTCGAAACGGGCTATAAAAATGGTCAAGATAGAGTTGAACAGGAATCTATGAGCGACATGAAAGATGCCAGACATAAACATTTATAAATCTGTTGAACCATTTACACAAATGTTCATTATGACCTTTGTTGTTTCCAACCCATGGCACTTCCACATCAATCCCAATATATTATTTGCCAGACCAAGGAAACACTGAACCGTTTGAACTAAGACTGACAAATGTAACTATCTCGGACCACATGCTCACATAAATGCGTTAGGTACTATTCATTCATAGATGTGAAAGTTATAATCTAAAGTTTTAAAGTGTTTTATTACACTCAAAATCAGCACTCACGGCAATTGGTATGGATATCTCATTATTTTCTTCATTGAAATAAAGAACTGACAAGGATGAGTGAAATGATGTTAAAGCTACCAGATGCTGAAAAATTTAAACAAAAATAGGACTATGAAGGAGAAATTAGAATTTGTAGACCAGAGATCAGAATACGAAAATCCAATCATCCTCAGAACAACCGTACATCTAGTACAACATTTTCTCGTTTATAGCCTTAATCATATTGTTAACAAACTAAAATCATGATGCTTTTTGAAAAGTAAGCAGAGCATTGTCAAAAGTGATTGGATAAGGTCCTTAGGAAAGATACGGAGGGCGCGATTTTACATGGGACAGTTAGACAGACAGATATGCATGCTGATTTCTGTATACGCCCTCAAACTAAGTACGTGTATGGGGTATAATAAAATTGATTAACTGCGCAATGGCTAAATTTCGTTTTGAGATACAAGTGCTGTGTCCAAAGGTGTGTGTGTGTACTGGGCTCGATAGTTGACCGGACATATCTCTCAGTTGGTAGAGTGGCAGCTAGTATAGAAAGGTTTCGGATTAGGTTTTGGTACCGATTTCAATGTTGCATTTTCTCCTCCCTGTTACATTTTAGGGCTCACTCTGCCATTATAATTGCCGACTAACAGATTGCCTTTCGATACAATGTAGTTGAATAAAAGGGGGAAGAGATAATGTGATGGACCGCGGTCGATAGATGACCTGGTAGCTCAGCATTTAGCTAGCTATAGTATCGGAAAGGTCTTGTGTTAGATTCTCGGTTTGGCCGCTGTATTTTCCCTCTCCTGTATTACACAGATGTTTAGTGTTCTAATATGTTTAAATAAAAAGTTTTGTAAGTGAGAATTAAACGAAATAAACATTAATAATTGTACATATTTTCATTTATTTTGGGGACTTTGTCATATCACTGACTTTCCCGTTTTATGGTACACCCGAATTTTTTTCAGCTTACATGTGTGCCTTTGTATATGTTGATTTCGCGGCGATAAATTTTCGCGATATTTATCCTTGCATGTGAAAAAAAAAATCATTTTACCTTACCTTATGTTAGTACTCAGACACACAAGGTGATTGTTTATTTTTCTTAACTTGTTCCTTTTATATCTGAGCTTAGGTGATATAGTAATCCAGTTGCTTGCATACTTTCATAAATACAATGTCAATAATTTTTCCTTTATTTGCTTAATCAAAACTTATGTGATTCGGAAGCAATGAGTGTATGGACATTTTTGTGAACAAAACTATGTTACAGCTGAGAGAGAGAGAGAGAGAGAGTTGGAGTTGTCAAGTGTAGTAACCACGTGGAAGAACCTAGCTGGGTTTGTATAAGGATAGAGATTGGAATAGGTTTTAAAGTAAAAATAAACAAAATGTCTATCTATCTATCTCAAATTTTTATTCTCATGATATGGTACAAGTTAAAGACAACATCAAAATAATGAAGGTAGAGTTTATCTGGATTTTTTTTAAGAATGCTGTGATTAATAGTTTGTTTTTTGTTAGTATTATAGCTGTTTGTGACTTATATCATTTATAATTTTTTATGTTAGATGTATTTAGATGTATAGCTAGCGACTACCAGAAGGTGGATGTTTCTATTGCAAAGGGAGACTACTCCACTTTTAAGAAAAGTGGACAAAAACATTTGGTGTATATTAAGATGTGTTAAGCAGAGTGAGAGAAATTTGGCATTGGTTGTGGTAAAAGACTAATTAAATTTGAGTTTAAATGTCAACATTCTTCATTAGAAATGGAACGTATATATTTTTAATAATTTTCCTGAAAATTGAAATGACGCTATTTACTTTAGACATGCCAAACAAACTTCAACGTTATGACCATTTTTTTCTTATGAATAAAGAACAATTGGGACACAATTCTACTGGCCTTTATAAGCAGGTGCCCCTTATATAGAGGTGACCTTTAAGGCAGGTTCGACTGTAGTTGCTAGTTTAGCTGGTAAATGTTTTTGTTTGTAAAGCACAAGTACCTACATGTTCATCTTTTTACTATACATGTACTGTAGAATTCATTAACACCTCAGTTATAGCATACACTGTAAATTATACATCACATGTGTTACATCAGTTAAATATTTCCATTATTTCATTATTAATATAATATATTATTATTATTATTATTTATATTTATATTATTATTATTATAATAATAAAATACAATGTATACAGTTTTGTACATATAAGTACAATTACATACAAATACATATATGCGCAAGATATAGTCTGATACCAGTATAGACAAACAACATTCACCTGTCTGTTTGACCTTTGATTTAAATATTTATTATGTATCAGTTCATTTATATTATAAAGAACACAGGAATTTGTTTCGTCTACTTGAAAAACACTATAGTCCGTCCATAGTGTAAGATGTGTATAATCACGCTGACACACACCTAATTCATTAAAATTATTCTAATACTGTAGTAAAATAGGCTCGCTGTATACATTGCCATCTGGCCCCAGTTTCACAATATATCCTAAGCCAAGATTTTCCTTAACTTAAATTTAGCAAATTTTGGTAATCTCTTTTTGGAGCTACTGGTGAATATTTATGTCAAAACTAAATGCAAATGTTTTAATCTAGAAGTGATCTTAAAAATAGCACCTTAAATTCCTAAATGTCTTAAACATTAACAAATTTATAATAATTCGAAATTTTGCAAGATTTAAGTTAAGGAAAGTCTTAGCTAAGGAATGATTGTGAAACTGGGGTCAGGTAGTGGACAACCTATTAACACCAACGCTGTATATGTATTAACTGTGAATCCTAACACTACCCATGTTTTAGATAGATTCTCCTATAGATATGAATGTTTCTAGTGAAAGGTCAAGCAGACAGATCAATGTTGTTTGCCTGTATATAGGTATAAAAAAATACATAGAGGTATTTTGTATTCTACTTAAATTATTCAGCACTGTAAAACAATTTTGCTGAAAAAGACTATAGCAAAAACTTTCCAAGTGAAATCTTAAATGTTTATTTAACAATGTTGGCTAAGTGGGAATAGGAAATTTTAAAATGTTGGCTGAGTGGGAAGACACCATATTACTGTTGCTACAAATACTAGTATATACATTGTATGACTGCAACAGGGATGATGTACATATGTATATTGTGTACACATGTTATCAAAATCATATGTTTATTAGTAAATAATATGTATAGGAAAAATATTATATTCAAGTGCAAAAATAGTTCTAGATGCAAATGCAGTAAAACCTCGTTATAATGCCCCTCGATAACTTTGCCACCTCGCTTATCGCCACACTATAATGAGGTCTCAAAATCCATTTTGTTTATGTTTTTCTTTATCCGCCTCCCCCGATTTATTGCCAAACCCCTTTATAACGCCAAAATTTGACTGAACAAATGGTGGCGATGAATCAAGGTTTTACTGTATAGGATATCCAAGAAAATCTGTGCATTACTCGATTCCATTGATAACAATGGCATAATCAGATCTAGAGCTAAGAAAAGGGTTTTTGTTAATCAATGAAAAATAGACTATGGTACATTCAATTTCATTTTATATATGCTCATTTATCCAGATGTTTTGTGTTATGTTGCTTCTGTACCTCAGCATTTTCCTGTCTGCTCTATAACTCTTGAATGGTATGAAGAATTTTAATGAAAACGGTCATGAATTTTTATCATAATCAGAAGATGTACAAAGAGGGCCAGGTCAAAGGTCAAGGTCACACTGCAGAAAACTAAAATTTGGTGTCTGCTAACATTTATTCATCTCCTTCATAACACTTAATTGATATGAAAAAAAGTTTATTAAGCTAGCCATGGTTGTTTTTCATATTCACAAGATGTGCAAAGCACAATGCTTGGAGTTCCAGGTCAAAGGTCATTGGCAAGGTCATAATTTGCATAAAAATACACCCTTAAGGTTTAATGTTTGTATCCCTTTCATGTCACATAAATGATATGAAAAATTTTCATAAAGCTCGCCATAGATGTTTGTCATAATCAGATGTGCAAAGTTAGGTCAGGTTAGGTCCATGTCAAAGGTCAAGGTTATAACATGCAAAAAACTAAAATTTGGTGTTTCTGTTTACATATCGGTTATCATTCATAACACCTAAATGGTATGAAGGATTTTCATTAACTTAAAATTGCCATGGATGTTTTTCCTATTTAGAAGATTTTCAGAGTCCAGTGCATAGAGGTCAAAGGTCAAGGTTGTGACATCGAGAAAACTGAAATTTAGGGTTTCTGGTAACTTTTCAATGACTGCTTTAAATGGTTTGAAGGATGTTAATGAAACCTAACATCAATCAATGTCAGTGTGGAATGTGTCCAGTGTGCAATGAATGGTTGTCTAAATGGCACTGCTTCTTGGCTCTTATGAAGGAATCTCTGGGTTAAAAGGGCCACGAATGCTTGTTGTTTTAAGGTGTGCAGAGAGGGAGGAAGTTTCACAAATACCATGGTTAAACTGTTCTTGTTTGCAGGCACACCAAAAGGTAAAGCAAATCTGCATGTAGACAACCTAAATAAGTTCTTGATCATCTATACCATACTGCTTTCTTTGTCTTTCTCTTTTACAAATTCCACATGACCACTATGAAAGGCAATGATTTGACCTCCTTGGAGTTAAACATTGCATTTTATCACTATTATATAAAGCCATTTTTGTCATATCTATTATACTTGCATTGTAAATAGCATCTTATTTATTAAATATCATACCTGGGTGTGGGTGGGGGTGGGGGGTACATGTATCCAGTAGCTATAGCTAAAGTCAAATCATGCTGCACCTGTTATGAGCCACGCACACATATGCATAGCAATATTTCAAATGTAAATTCACCTATATGTTTATCATACCATGAAGGTCAATCATTCAACTCGATGGCATGTGAAAATTGTTTTAGACCCTCTTTTCAGCATATATAGCCTTTAATTTGTCTAAGCAACATCTAGTGAAGTTTTCTGGTTTTATTGACTAGTTTGTACATACATCTTCTTGTGACATTCATCTAGCTTTGGCATGCATGACCTTGACCTTGCCTACCAGCTTTTCTAGGTAAATACACCATGGTTCAGCATTGCATTTACACTAATCTACCCTATCATCTTGAATGCATACAAGAGCTAGACCTTATGTATTTTACATCCTTAGGACAAGTAGCATTTTCGAAAATTGCAGAAATCTTAGTTGTGAAGCCCCAAATGGGAAAACTGTAGAGGGTTCCTTATAACGTTTTTAAAATCCATTTTCAAATGAGCACAGAATAACAACAAGACCATGGGTATTTTCTAACGAGTAGTTTCCTAAGGACAAGTCGTATTTACCGGTAATTTTCACAAACCTTGGCATCTAAGCCCAAATGCGGAGATTGTAGAGGGACCCCTATAAATTAACTTGATGAGCAACGCAATAGCTAATATTTAGCTTCCAGTATTTTAGATGAGAAGTTTAAATTTTTTCATTAGTACCCAAAATAGGGAAACTGTAGAGAGAAGTTTATAATTTATTTTTAACTCTTCACCAATGAACACCCAATAGATAGAGCTTTGATTATTTTGGTGTTGTTTGTATCTGTCATATTGTATTTTATTTGCACTTTAAAGGATCCTTTTAATTAGGAAAATTTTTCAAATGATATGAAACATGTTCTCAGATGAGGGATAAGGTCCATTTAGCCACTTGTTTATTTGTTAATTGTATTTGTACTGCAATAAATAACAATAGTATTTGTTTGTCTTTTCTTTGTTTTTGTGTTTCCATGGTACCTCTAGCTATTGTCAAGTACACTTTTTCAGCTGCAATAATTTATGCTTGTCCAAATACCAATTTCAAGAAATATTACAATTATTGTTTGAATTCCTCCAAAAAATGTTAAATAAATCTGCCAAATATATTAAACTTAACGTTAAAACATCTTCCAGAGCACCTAGTCTCACATTCAATAATTTTAGTTCTCTATACACCTTAGGATGAACTATTTACCTTAATGATGGCAAGTTACCTTTTGATATTCATACACACCTAAACTGATTTATTTGGTGTTAATCTCCTTTGTAATTTTCTAGGTGTCATACCTATTCAGAAACTAGAAATAGTGCTTCCCTATTTCATTGAACTTTTAATCAAAAATTTGAAAACAACAAGACTTAAAAATATAATATTTATTTATATTATCAAACAAAACAAAAATGTTTACAATGCAAAAATTGATAAAACAATTCCACAAAAGAGATATATAGATGCAAAGAATTTCTGCTTTTGTGACAAAGTGCTGGCTTACAACTGATAGCACCTCTCCCAGACTAGGCTCGAAATTCCACATGATCAGATCCCAGCACAAGTTTTTCAGTTCCACGGTCAAAGACTAGGCAAACCAGTTTCCTAGGGCATATTACAATCACTCCATTTCATTCTTATTCTGTGTACATTAATTTAATTTTTACTTGGCATATTTTCAAATCAAACCCATAGCTATTTTAGCTCACCTTACAACAAAAGTCCTTTTCCTAACAATGAATCAAGTATAAGAGAAGAGAAAACAAGAGTAATGGTGTTTTACCCCAAACCCCAGCCAACCCATCACAATTACTTCACAACTATGAGGTCATTTCTAGGATGGTGGAGAACACTGGAATACCCAGGTCATCAGCAATGGAACTAAAAAGCTTTCCTCATTAGGATCTGCCAGAGTGGGACTTGTCCAAAGTCGTGAGAGAGGCTTTAAACCCTTGGAAGGGACCACAGGTCCCATTTTCAAAAGATCAATCCAGTGAGCTACATTGTGTTCTGACAACACTTTTGTTTCAGAAACAATATTTTTTCATAAAAAAACAGAAAGAGTATGTATAAAAATTTTAAGATTGTATAAGCATGATACAAATTTCAAAATGTAAAACATCTCTGTGCTACAACTCTAATTTGAGTGAACAGAGATCAAATTCAGATATTGCATATTATAACATGTTTACAAAGGAAGGTTTAAAAATTCTATCAATATTAAAAATTATCTCCCCTTACATACATTTTATACCACAACTAAAAATCATGAATAAGACACTCAATTTTCACCCAAAATCCATCTGATCATACACTTAGGTAGAACCAGTGTAACAGTAAAGGTTATAAGACTGACAATATCCCCTTAAATTAATATCATACCGGTAAGCCTCATGGAAGGCCTCATTAACTAATATACCATATGACCAATACTGGGTAAAATGGTTTGTGTCAAACCTTTATGGAATCTCACAAATTATTTTCCCATAAAAAAACTGATGTTAAAATTCAGGAATTTGCAATGTAAATGTTTCCGATTATTGATCACATGATACACTGTCAAACAAACAAATTACTAGAAGATGAAAAATATCACAAACATGGCAACACTTGTTAATAAATCAGTGATTGAGCATAAGTAAAGATTAATTATTTACATGTGAAATCCAGACAATAAAATTTACATCAGTGAGTATCAGATCCACATGCTGGGTTACCATATCCAGCAGTGTTACATAGAAACATGTATCCAAAGTGAAACTGATTGCAAACATAACAGTGTCATATTTTTTTAAATGAATGAAATATTCAAAAATTTATAATATGACAAGAGTAAATAAAGATATACAAAATAAAAAAGTATGTCCAAATACAAAAAATTTGCAACAATCTCATTTTTTGTAAAAAGATATGGAATTACGGTATAACAAAATAAAAACCAACAAAAAAGCCATTTCTCCATCAAAGTTAGTAAAAATCAAACTCAAAAAATCTGTGTAATACCTGAATATAGTTAAGGAGATGGATGAGATGGGCTGTCAATTCAGCACCCAATTCCTCTGTTTTAGTGTTAAACTTTCAACAGGCTTGTACTGTAAATGATGAGCTGTATATATAGGTATATACTAGTTTTTATTAGCATGCATTTTTAGAAAAATTAACAATTCTCACAGTCTCCTGTGAATAACCGTCTAGATGTGACAACTAACCGATGAAAAGCATCCCCAAATTTTTAATATCTAAACACATCATTGTTTTCATCTCGATGCTTTTGAAAAATAATTAAATAATATTCAAATATCAAAAGCACCAAGATAGTTCTTGAAATTTCTAGATAATTCTGGAACCATATTGACAGAAAAACCATCTACATCTATATGGAACCATCAAAATTTTGGCATGATCCACCACTCGTACTTAAGGAAGGTGTATAGAAAGCATGTTATTTCAACCACAAGCTCACCATGCATTTCCAATATGTTGCCCTAATTTTTTTCCAATATGGCCAAATAAAACTGGATAAAAAAACAAATCAAGCTGCCATTACAATTTTGGTGCTATGTTTTACATGTTCAAACCAATATGGTCCAATATTAATTGAAATCGACAGGAACGGCCGCTCGTACGTAAGGAAGATGTATGTAAAAACATGTATTTTAAACCACAATGTCACCATACTTTTCCAATATGTTAGCCTAAATACTTTTCCAATATGTTAGCCTAAATACTTTTCCAATATAGCAAACAAAATTGGAAAAAAAACATACTGAGCTGCCATTACCAATTTGGTTCGATGTTTTACCCATTCACGCCCCAAAGGTATGGTCCAATCTCAACTGAAATGGACAGGGACAACCACTCATACCTACTGAACATGTATAGAAAACTTGTATTTTCAACCGCAATATCACTTTGCCTTCCAATATGCAAGTCTAAAAAATTGTCAATATGGCAATATAAGATAGGATTAAATAAACACACTGAGCTGCCATTACCTTTTTGGTTCGATGTTTTACTCGTTCACACATAAAGGTATGGTCCAATCACAAATGAAATGGGCCATACCATTGTAAAATTGGGTGTAACAGAATCAACAATTTATCACAGATACACACATTTTAAAGTAGACCGAATTATTCCTGTCATCAACGTCCCCTTTTATTAAAGCATCAGCCATGCTGAATGCTTTATAGCGATCGTTGGATTTTTTCGTATTTAGCGCCGCTCTCATTTCACCTTGACAGCCAATCAAATCCTTCGTTTCGACTGAAATTACGGGAATTTCCATATAGGTATAAACTCTAATCTGAGTGATTGGGTCTCCCGGAAAGTTACGAAAACAATGTATGTGCCGATCTGAAATAGTCCGTAATTGTTTTTGCTGGATATATATTTTTAATTCTTCACTTTTGTATAAAAACCATAAAAATCCATGAAGTAAACGCCCCTCGGAAAGCCAAACAAAAATGACGATCTTGTCAGTTCGCGCCGACGTTCTTCTTTTTGACCTACAGTGCTGTACATGTGGTTGTTTTACAGTCGCCGCCATATTGGATTTTTTTAATTTACGCAAAGTGACATAGATAAATAAACACAAAGTATGCTCATTAAACAGTTTTTAAGTTAAATAACTCCAAACATGGATCACATTTGATGATAAATTATATATATTTTTTCTAAAAATTGATTGTCAATAATACTTCGTGTTTGGGATATCCCGACCTGGTTCATTAATATTCATCATAACGTCACGAGGATTTTCCCGCTTTCATTGGGTATTAAAATTCATTCCTGTCAGTTTGCCGGTAGCGAAAAGATTATTCCCAAAAATGTGATACGAAACTGAAAGAAGAAGTTTATTTACAAGTTATTGTTGATAAATCGTTTGTGACTCGTGAAGTTGTGTAGGATATCGATACCGTAGTTCGTATGCAAATTAGCCATGTGTTTGGGGGCATGGTATTTGACACCCGATGCCCCTGCTTAAATGTATTCACATAGCGTAGTGACTGACCTTTTTAGTCCAGTGCACCCTTGCCCCTTTTAAAATGATCATGACACCGTCCTTTTCAGTTATCAGTTTAATATAAAAACGACATGCTTTATTTTGAATCTCTGCTACATACTTCCGATCTTCCGCACACACTCCACTTCTCACCATATGTCTTCGAAGACAGACAATTTCATCATCAATGTTCATTTAAATACCCTTTCCAGTTGTTTATTTGAAACAACAAAATAAATCGCAAGAAGGAACAACTTGAAATCAAAATCTAAACAAAACTGAAAAAAACGATGTTTTAAAATTTTCAGATAAAATTTATTTACCTTGTTACAAGTCCTTATTAGATCGTTTTACAGTGGATATCCGATTAAAGTTGTTGTCAGTAGTTTAATCCATGGTTTTTACAACCTTTAATTTCCTTTAATGAAGCCATGTTACTTTATTTCACATAAAATGTGGCCACTGGACATAGAGGAAAACTGATTGTGCTTTCTTAAGTTCTTCCGATTTCTAGAGCACCGTTGGTGAAGTAGAACAGAAACTAAGGGCGGGGAAAATATGGTACCAATCTTGCGAACTCAACTCCTCTTACAGTTTTCAACCAAAAACCTTGAAACTTCACAGAATGTTTCTATATATATTGAGGATGTGCACCTGACTTTATGGAAATATTTCAAGATTTTTTCCCCATTTTTCAAGACTTTGAAACTTAGTCACTTTTTAGCAAGTATTTGAATGGGGGTACCTACTTTGTGAATTCAACTCCTCTTACACTTTTCAACCAAAAACCTTGAAACTTCACAGAATGTTAATATATATATTGAGGATGTGACCTGACTTTATGGAAATATTTCAAGATTTTTTCCCCATTTTTCAAGACTTTGAAACTTAGTCACTTTTTAGCAAGTATTTGAATGGGGGTACCTACTTTGTGAACTCAACTCCTCTTACAGTTTTCAACCAAAAGCGTTGAAACTTCACAGAATGTTTATATATATATTGAAGATGTGCACCTGACTTTATGGAAATATTTCAAGATTTTTTCTCCATTTTTCCAGACTTTGAAACTTAGTCACTTTTTAGCAAGTATTAGAATGGGGGTACCTACTTTGTGAACTCAACTCCTCTTACAGTTTCTCTTAAATTCAAAGTAATTTTATTGTATCATTTTAGTTGTCTAAATAATAATCAATTAATTTTCAATTAATCCTATTCAGAAATATTTCCCCATTTTGTACTCAATTCTTGTCAACGAACTTTTTTTGAAAGAGACAGTTGCCTGGACAACTTCTGTAATTGGGAGGTACAGATTATTAGCTTATTGTGTCAGGATGGTTTATACCAATTCAGGCTTTTAAAGCTCACTTAGACAATTTATATATATTCAACAATAATTTTAAATACATTTAAATTATTTCTAAAACAAAGGTTTTATTTTTATTTTTATTTTTTTTCAAATTAATTGTGAATTCAATGAATAAAATCAATGAC
This sequence comes from Anadara kagoshimensis, assembly GCA_021292105.1. Lineage (NCBI taxonomy): Eukaryota > Metazoa > Mollusca > Bivalvia > Arcoida > Arcidae > Anadara > Anadara kagoshimensis. Next base: position 38,597,928 of record CM037862.1, read on the forward strand.
TTCAACAATGGTTAATATGTCAGTTGCAAGTCAAGGGAAATAGCTGGTCATGGTGAAAGTTTTTTTTGTGATGATGACACTATGGCGATGATGATGTGGCATGATGATCTGGTGAAGATGATGACAATAATAATGATGATGATGACATTCAGTTCTGCTGCTGCCGATGATGATGATGTCACCATGATGATGATGATATGACATGAGGAGATATAATGATGATGATAATGATGATGATGATGTCACCATGATGATGATGTGACACAAGGAGATATGATAATGACGTTGATGACATGAGTTCTGTTGATGCCGATGATGATAATGATTATCATGATGAAGAAGATGATAGTGATGGTGGTGATGAAAATAAGCTCTGCTGCTATGAGTGATGATGGTGATGATGACGATGTGACTTGACGAACTATGATGATGATTATGATGGTGACATGAGTTCTGTTGCTACCGATGATGATGGTGGCAATGATGACATTCAGTACTGCTGAGCGCTGCCCATAGTATGATGATGATGATGATGAAGATGGTGATGATGATAATGGTGGCAATGATGACATTCAGTACTGCTGAGCACTGCCCATAGTATGATGATGATGATGATGATGATGATGATGATGATGATGATGATGATGATGATGATGATGGTGGTGATGATGATGGTGGTGGTTGTGATGACATTCAGTTCTGCTGCTGTCGATGATAATAATAATTCACAATAATGATGATAATAACAAAGCCAATGTGTTCATGCTGATGATGTGACATGATGATGACATTCAGTACTGCTGCTGCTGATAATGATGATGATTATGTGACACGAACAGCTATGATGATGATGTGACCATATTAATGATGTAACATGAGGATTTCTGAAAATGATTAATATTATGGTGGTGGTGATTGTCATGGCATGGGTTCTACTGCTGCTGCTAATGACGACGACGATGATGATGATGATATCTTCATGTTGATGATCAAAATGTGATATGAGGAGTGATAATGATGATGATGGTGGTGATTATAGATCCAGTTTGGGTTTTCTTCCAGTCAACTGCGTTTTAGTGGAGTTATGCCCCTTTTACTTTGTGAATTTTATCAAAATGATGGTTTCTCTGGACTTTTTTCCGTTACGCTTGAGATATTTCACTCAGATTTGGGGTCGGGTCTTTAGTAGCCTCTCTTGGTTTTTGAAAAATTTAAAATTTATATTTATGCGAATTACTTAGTTTACTCAATTGATAAACATTGTGTTGCATGTCCATTTTGACCATTGTAACATATTTATACGTTAGAACCTAACAACTTGCATAAAAAGCAGACTTGTTGTTAGAAGCTTCCCGATCACAGTATCTATTATTTGCATGATTTTCATTTGTTACTGATTCATTAGACAAATCTCAGTTTCAAGTGCACATTTTTTTTATCAAATTTCTCAGTTTAGCTGATGCTTCAGTACCTTCAGTACTTTGATTGATGATAGCATCTCAATGAAAGACAAAAATAATTTGGTCTAATTTCATATAATAGGAGACAAAATCATATTAACTGGGCAAGGATTTGTATCACAATGGTGCTATACCCACTAATTGTCTTAATTTTTCAAATATAAAGAATGTTATAATTGTATGTGGTCCTATTCTCATCCAGTTGGGTATAAATCCTTTATATAGTCCTAATGGTCCCTCAGAACGTAAAGTCTTAAAGAAGCAGTCAAAGGCTGACTTATATTTCCTGTTGTCTGAAAAATATAAAAAAATATGTGGCAATCAATTAAAACTAGTGCAGTCTCTTGATAAACAAATACCGGTACCCTTCATTCCCAATATTATTGTGTTGCTCTTTTTAGGATTTGGCCATGTGACCTTGACCTATGCAATTAATTAATTAAAATAAACATTATGGTCCATGTTAAAATCACAATCCCAAAAAGAAAATGAAAACTTTGAAAACAGGAAATTTCAGTTAAACATGTGAACTTAGAACTAGCTGTGAAGTGTAAGAATGAAGAAAGCTGGCAAAAGTCAAACCCATCTGAAACCTACAACCCTAAACTGGGACTGTCTCTTGAAAGACAAATACAGTCCAACCTGCCTTGAAGGCCACCTCTAAGGGTCACCTGCTTATAAAGACCAGTAGAATTGTATCCGGATCGATCTTTTTTCATATTATTTGAACCTGTATATAAAGACCACCTGCCCAAAAGGCCACTTTTACTGGTTCCCTTGGGTGGCCTTTATAGACAGGTTTGACTTTCCCCCAACCTGTGACCTTGGCCTTTGAGTTACAAAATATGTGGTACTTGACACATGGTCTCATGTTGGTATACAGCTGTTCCAAGTTTGATTCAAATCCATTCATATTAATATAGATATGTGGAACAGAGACAATTTTACACAGATGGGTATTTCTATACACATGGTGATTTCTATACCTCCCTCAAACTACCAAGGGGTATGAAGAACTGTGAAGCTTTGTTGAATTATGAATGTGACATTCTTTTTTTTAAATAGAATAATCTCTGATAAGCTATAATATTCAAGTACAGTCAAACCTGTCTATTAAGGCCACCCAGGGGAACCAGTAAAAGTGGTTTTTATGGGTAGGTGGCTCTTGTATACAGGTGCAAATAATATGAATAAAGAATAATTGGGATACAATTCTACTGCCTTTTATAAGAAGGTGGTCCTTACATAGAGGTGGCCTTTAAAACAGGTTGGACTGTATACAGCTAGTAAGCATCTGAAATTAATTATACAGATCCATGTTCAAACCATAATATAAAAAAGCAAAGTAAAAAACTTTGAAACTGACACTAACCTCCCTTTTCCTGGTTCATGACCCTTGACTTGACAACGTCCACAGGTGACGTTGTCAGGGCCGACATAAATCCCGCCACCATGGATGACACCACGTGTAACGCCGTTCCCTCCTTCATCAAGCCATAATTCAATATTGTGTGTTTAGTATGGTCGTAGCTAGGAATCTGTATAGACAAGAAAATATTAATTCAATATTTTATATTAAGGCTGATCTTTTTCAATTTTTAAAGTCTATCAAATTGGAGACAGAAGCTTGGTATGTTAATACATTATGAATGACAAAATCAATATGCAATTTGATGAATAGCTGCTTGAATTAAGTGATTGTCAGAAACGTACACCGGATATAACTATAACCTAGCCATAGAATCGCTATAAAATGTATACGTATTTTCATAAAATTTGATATATTTGGATTTTCCATCTAAACTCTTGTTCTGGAACAATAAATTTTTGTTTGATTAAAAGAAATTATGTGTCATTACCTGGGTTGCTGTTAAAATAGCAGCTCTTTTGACAGTTGGGCCAACTCCCACGTATAGTCCTTTAACACCATCATGTCGAATAATGTCTCCAAACGCTGCAAAAGTATTTTTATATCTGGGCATTTCGCCGGGCATTAATTTTCCCTGGGCCTGCATTCGGACCTTAACCAGATCTGTGGGAGTTGCTATGCTGCTTCCAATCGCCCCGGAAGTGGCACCAGCGCATATTTTCTTCCATAAAGGCGTATGAGCCGGGTCTGTGGCGCCGAAGAAAACCTTTAAGGGCTCATAGGCACCTAATCGAATTGTACTGTAGCTTCCTTCTCTCATCAAAGATGGCAATAACCTAAAATACATTCAGATATTGTACCGTAAATGCTTTATAAGGAGAGCGCTTAAGGGTTTAATGACGATCCACTGTGTTAAAATGCACCAGAAGAGGTCCTTTGTTCGATTGTCCCAAAATTTCTAATTTTGTTCCAAAAAAATAATGTCTATGGCTCAATCATGGCCCGTCTTATAAGTGTTAGTTGGGTTTGGAATAAATTCAGTAATAACTCTTATGATATCACGTTGACCCAAGTTTTATGATGTTTCACCCGGTTTCACTGAAAAGACCCATGAAATGGACACTAGTCCATCGCAATTCCAACATAATTATCTATTTGTCAATTGGGCGAATTGTGTGAATGTGAAATACAGTGTCTTACTCAAGGACATAACCACGTAAGTCGTTAAACTGAGGTTCAAACTTAGTTGCAACACCTGGTCGTGAATCCACAGCCTGTCTCCACAAACAAGGTGGATATTGGTTAAACAAATTGAAACTTTTCTAGTATACTAGTAATATCTGTTCCTTCAGAATGCCATTACTTAACATTTTAAGTTCGAACCACAAATATGTATAGTCTGGACATCTATTGCAATGTACAAATGTTCCATGCATAATTCATTTTCTAATCATGTAAGTGCATTTTTCGAGATTACCTCCCTTGGTGAATAAACATTTTATCTCTATAGTCTCTCTTGGTCTGCTTCAAGACTATGCCTTTAGCCTTTACCCGGCATTTGTTGTTTGCAATATAATGCAAGATTACTTGAAGCAAAATGACGTTCATTCCTCCCACTTCTTTAGACATATCTCTCTCTCTCTCTCTCTCTCTCTCTCATTTTAGACGCTGTTTTCTCTCTCTCCAATTGAATATGATTGAGACATCAGGCTTATTAAAAGTAATTAATGTGGAATTGCTAGTCTACTAACCCCTTATACAAACCAAGTATCCCCTCATCCGCCACAATTTTAGCTGCTCCCTTAATGAAGCCATCGTAGTATCTAGACTTTAGGTGGTCGATCCCTTTCTGCTTCGCCAACTCATTCTCAAGTTGCATACGTATCTTTATGACATCTATAGGGTTTGTGACTGAAATATAAATCATTTCCTGAATCCAGTCTACAGTTTTTTTATTTATTACCGAGTAATAAATATTGTTTATAATAATAATAATAATAATAATAAACAAACAACATTGACCTGTCCACTTGACCTTTAATATAAATATTTATTATTGATCAGTACATTTATGTAGAGTAAACACAAGTATTTAATTTTGTGTGAAATACTTTTCCATATGTGGAATTAGTGAATAGGTGTAAGTAGCATTAACTGAAACCTGTGGTTACCCATATATGAAAACAGCATGTCTAATGAACGGTCAATATGACAGGCCAATGCTGTTTGGCCAAAATACAGATAATGCAGTTTAACTAAGCAATTTGATAACTGGTTTGTTTATTTTTTTTCTTTACTGTTACAATCAATATTGCACTATTCATTATTTTATAAACAACAACAGTAAACCTCTCTGCAGCTAGGCTCCATGCAAGCATACAATGTACATGTATTATCATATCATCAAGGTATATATATACACGATTCACTCAGTGTGTGAACACATCATGTACATCATATTACACAAGACTGATGCATACTATGATCTGTAATTTGGCGGAAGTGACCATGCACTGACCAGTAAGCCAGATAAAGACACCAGTCAATCCATTGTGTTTTTAATTATGTGGTCACATACCTGATGCCGCTGTCATATTGGAAGTCCCTGCTAAAGCAAACCTCCATAACTGTTCATGTTCCAATTTGGTCGACATTTGTAGATATTTACAAGATATTTCATCCACTTATTTTACAGTTTAAATATGTCCGTTCTACTACTAAGAACGGCGTCTGTCAGTGGAGTGTGACGGATCGACGTACTGGTATGATATATATATATACGTGGTGTATAGTGATCTTCCATATTAATATACACGCTAACCTACATATAACGCTCAGTGTGCAGGTTGGATTCATTTACAATATTTTATCAAAATCTATAATAGCTTATTTATCCATCTATTTATTACTTTTTATAAATATTATTTAAATTATTTATTTTTTAAATGTATATAATTTATTTATTTATTTTAATTATTTATTCATTTATTTTTTTAATTTATTTATTATTTAAATTATTTATCTATTTTTTTTTTAAATGTGTATCATTCATTTATTTATTTATCTATTTTAATTATTTATTCATTTATCTTTTAAATTTATTTATTTAAAATATTTATTTATCTATCTATTTTTGATACTTAGAATTAATAATCATTTATCAAATAAAATTTTAATTTTGCAGTCATTGAAACTTGAATTTATTCGTATTGAAGATCATTACAAGATTATTGCATACTGATTGATATATTTAATTTTGTTGAAACTTTTTTATCTGTAGTCGCCATAAAAATATTGTAAAGCTAAGTTAATATCATCAGTGATTGTGAAACTGTGACCGGTAACTGTAATAATTATATTGCATTTAACGTTAAGTTTTTATCACAATTTTTTTTACAATAAATCGCCTGAAATTGTACAACTTCCAAAATTTTTTAAATAAACATATTTTTTAAGTGTCGAGAAATGCATATTTTTGTGATTATATTATAAAAATTTGAAACAATGTGTATGTTATTTTATGTACCTTTCTAAATTCATAACTACAATTGGCTTATTAATAACTGAAAAATGTCAGCATTTAAAATCACCAGTAATTCTGTATTTAATGAATTTTGTGGCATTATAATGACTATTATTCGATTATGTGGAATATACCCATGTGCTCCAACCCGTAAATATTATCTTGTGATCACTATGTGTGTGTTGGGGGCAATGTGTGTGTACGTGCATTATTACATGCATCTTGTCTTATACACGTGCCGAATGCGTTTTCAGGCAAGACTTCCTTTGTACACCCCACCCATAATTTTCTATGTAAAAATTTTGAAAATTGTTATCCACCGAAATGTTCCAAATGACTTGAATGTCATTTGTAGACTTTTTTCAGTCAATATTTTAACGGAAGGTACAAATGGAAGTCTTCCCCGTTTTTTTTTGCAAACATCATTATTAATTACACAGTATTATGATTACAACTAGATCTTTTCGAAAAATTTGGGTAGCCCTGAAAAGGGCTTTTGGTGAAGCTGCTTTCTCTCGTATCAAGAGAACTGTTTACTTCTTGGCTGCCTTGGCCTTTTTAGGAGATTTCTTGGCGGCTTTCTTTGCTGCTGGCTTTTTGGCTGCCTTTGGTTTGGCGGCTTTTGGTTTAGCTGCTTTTTTGGCTGCTGGTTTCTTTGCTGCTTTTGGCTTCTTGGCGGTTTTTGGTTTAGCTGCCTTGGGCTTCTTTACTTTCTTTGCTGCTGGTTTCTTGGCTGCTTTTGGTTTCTTTGCCTTTGGCTTTTTGACTGCTTTTGGCTTCTCTCCGAGCTTGAATGATCCGGTGTGGTTCTTTGGTGAAACCAATGTGCCTTTCTTCAGTCCAGCTCTCAATGCCAATTTCAAATGGTTGTTGGCGGATTTAGGATCAACTTTGAAGTTGGCCAAGATGTATACGAGGATAGCTTTTCTGGATGTGCCATTCCTGTCTTTCTTAGCTGCGATAGCCTTGGCGATCATTTCGCTGTATTTTGGGTGACTTGCTGGTGCCTTGGGCTTGGAAGCCTTCTTTGGTGTCTTCTTAGCGGGTGCTGCTGGTGCTGCGTCTGCCATCTCGATAATTTTCTGAGTACTGTATTACATAGCCCGAGATTCCTCTGGCCCGAAATTTTTTTTTTTTTTTTATCAATTTCGGGCCAGAGATCGGGCTTCATTATTTTACATAACGTGATGCCGTTGAAATCCTACGGCAAGGTAAGATTTAATTTGGCGGATATGTTCACTTTATTTTCACGGGCATTGGGTAATGAACCAGTCAGATCGCTTACCTGAACCTTTATTCACAAGAATCCATCGAAAAAACTACGTGGCAACTCCGTTTTATATCCATTCCAGCCATATAAATCCAACACATCCTTCATCATCTCGCCATTTTTTATGTTATGATATTCAAATAACGCGAGATCTCGCGGGTTAAAGTCTCCCTTTTCAGATACACAAGTGTTGGATTTATATGGCTGGAATGGATATAAAACGGAGTTGCCACGTAGTTTTTTCGATGGATTCTTGTGAATAAAGGTTCAGGTAAGCGATCTGACTGGTTCATTACCCAATGCCCGTGAAAATAAAGTGAACATATCCGCCAAATTAAATCTTACCTTGCCGTAGGATTTCAACGGCATCACGTTATGTAAAATAATGAAGCCCGATCTCTGGCCCGAAATTGATAAAAAAAAAAAAAAAAAAATTTCGGGCCAGAGGAATCTCGGGCTATGTATTACAGTGACCGAATTCAATACAAAATGTAGAATAAACGCAGTTGTCGCTCCGCTGTATATATTACACCAGTACGGACGTCGTAGAAGACACCCTTTGAAATGTAACTACGATCTGCAATAAACATTGTGTATTCTACAAAATCGTGTTTCCTTGCCTTTTTAAATTGTGAATTTCTAAATAAATTTCAATGACAAGCTATATAAATCGGCAATTATTGATAAGAGTAAACTTCAAAATTCAAATTTTTTTGTCTTTTTCTGATATTTAACGGGTGAAATAGGTATATTTTTCAAGTTTTATGTAAAAAATGCGTTCTCGTAATGCAATTTTTTCTAAAATTTTATTTCATAGAGTCATAATAAATTTGTTTTTTCTAAAATTTCTTTTGAAAAATGAAATTTTAATATTTTATCTTGCTATATTTGCTGTTTCAATATTATTTTTGAATTTAAACGGGTTTAAATTCTTATTTAAAATCGAACGGAGAAACACAAAATCGTGAACAAACCGCCCGCCATGTTAAATATACGGGGATAAACATTAGAACGCAAATAAAATTTTCGACTCAAAATTTAACCATATTTCACCGAAAAATATATCTTCATTCAAAATACAAATTTCTTTTTGAATATATCGGTAATTTTTAATGATCTGAATTGAACTAGGTGCGTTTTTGGACAAAAATAAAGCATGACGCAGGTCAGTATACGGCGTCCTATTTGATAGAATGAGGGGGGTATTTTTGTTATTGTCCGTTGTGAACCATCTTTTACATTTTTTTTAAATTGTTGCAAATAATTCATAATATAAAAATAACTTTTAAAAACAAAAACATAATTTAATAGAGAATAAATGCGTCTTTCTTCCCGTACTGTCCAATTGCTAGATCCTGGACCAAAAATCGCCATTGTTTCATGTGCAGTATTTTGGACAAAAACTGAAAACTACAGAAAAAAATTCTTTTGCTCTTGCATAAAACAGAACGAAGCGAATTCCAAAGTACGTTACGTGTATTCAATTTCAGATAATCCTTTAAAATCATTTATTTATTTATTTATTTATTTATTTATTTATTATTTATTTATTTGATTGTCTGTGTGTTTTCTTGTTAATTTTATTTATTTGGTTTAGTTTATTTTCATTTCTTTTCATATTGAATTTTCCTCTTCAACCACACATTCCTAAATTTGAAAAAAACAACATCTATACAAAAGTGTTAAAAATACATACGGGTTTTTTTTAATTGCAGAACATGCATGTGCAGTAATGTTCAGAAGACAAAACTACATGAATAAGCCTAAAGCACGAGTTTCGGAATCCTCTATATATATATACATGTACATATGTAAATTATTTTTGTAAATAAATATTGATTTTAAACTAAAACACCGAATCAAAGTCCATTTATTTATTTATTTATTATTTATTTATTTATTTATTTATTTCGTTGTGGATTTATTATTCAGTCGACCATAAATTCCTACGCAAAAAGGTTGAATTTATAAAAAGGTTTTAATTTTTACGTGCAGAGCACGGAAAGCGTCATATTAGAATTTTCTGAATATTATAACTTTTAAACTGTTTATCAATTTATTCTAAAAATTCAAACATGCATAATATGACAGAAGAATGAATCCAAACCAACTTTCTTTTGTGGTTATTTTATGATCAGAAGCGATTGATTTGGTGTCTTCCCACTTAATATTTATTTACCTTTAATTAGAAAGTGGGGTGGTCCATATGGTAGAACGTTTTTCTTATCATGCCAAATTCAAAATAAAGGGCGACCAGAATGTCATTTTTTAATTACAAAAATGTCAAAACTGGTTATAGAGTGGAATGGAGTAATGAAGTTTTATGCCCAAATCTTATATCGAAGTGGTCAGTTCTGGGATGGTGGAGGAAACTTAAGTACCCGTAAAACACTGACCTACAACAAGGGAATCGAACTGACAAACTTTTACACAGGATCGGTACCGAGTGGGATTCAAAGCGGTGGTGCTCAGATTTCTACGACGGTGCTCTACGTTGTAGGATGTGTCCAGTATTACAAGATGGTACACAGTATTATACTGTAACGGTGGTGCTCAGCATTATACACTACAGTGGTGCTCAGATTTGTATTCATTTTGCACTTTAATTTTCTAGACGGCTCTTGTTTCTTTCCATTGTGTGTACTTATACTGTATGTATTAGATAGTGCTTTACGCCATAGTCACGTTTTTTACTAGTTCTTGGATGATGGGAGAAACCGAAATAACTAAAAAAAACACAATCCTCTGCAAGCTTACTTTCTCACACTAGGATTTATCCAATGAAGTGAGATTTCAACCTATGCTGTGAGTGGCGTTAGGATCCGTTAGCTGGCTTTTAAATAATTCGGTCACGAAGCCCCCTATCTTGACGTATAATGAAGATTGAAACTACGTTGCTGTTAGTCACCGATTTACATGGTAGACTTTACTGGATTACACATTCAAGTGTGTATGTTTCTTTCCATCAATCATTTTTCAACTTATTCAAAAAATGTATCATTTTCGTTATTCTCATCAAAAGTTTATCCAAAGTACCTGGGAGTGTCTCTCCATACTTCGCTTGTGTTGTGTGCCCAATGCTGAAATGTTCTGAAGGACAGTTGGTATTGGTCTAGAGTTGCACTTCACAACTACGACATAAGAGAGCGTGTTACATTTATAATGATTGTGTCATATACTTTTTTTCAATTAATCATAAAATACATTCAAAATATGGTATATGGCAATATATTGTCAGACTTTTTTTAATGCATTTTATGCCAATTGTCATATGCCATTTTTAATGTATTTTATAATTAACTTCAAGAAATACGTATATGAAAATTGCAGCTTAAAATGGAAATCACCTATTGGATGACACAGCTGCTTGCCATCATGATGTGCAGGATTGTACATGACTTATTACAGCTTTCACCTTGCTGCTAACCATAGAAGATGACATAATCAGAGGTTCCGGCATGGTGTCAAAACCAAGTACCGGCACTTTCCAGATGTCCTTCCTACATCCTACAAGTCCATAAGAAGTTGGAAGTACTTAGCCTTCCAGTTCAAGCCATCAATGCCACTACCCTAGAAATCTCTAGTGGCCTGCATCAATGCTGAGAAACCAAAAACCTGTAACCATTTTTTACATTTAATTTCATATACCGGGAGATGCTCCTTTAAATGCAATTATACAATGACAATAAGCTTCAGTGACGAAGGAACCAGACAAATGTTAGGCTGCAGTGTGTAGATTTTCACCTGCTAGATATTAGAGTGATTTCCCTTATACTGTAAAAATTGATTTAACACACATAAATCATTGTGTACTTGCATTTATTTACCTTTTAATTCAGTGTTTGAGCAATACATTATTATTATTGTTAGTGCAAGTAAAACTAATAGGGTCCCTTATAATTTTTTCGGTCGTTGGAATTGAGGGTAGGGACTCTTTTCATTTTACTTGTGTCATATACCACTTTTTGAATGTATTTTACGATTAAATTCAAAACGTGGTATATAACACCAGTATTATATGCCGGTATCTCTTAATTTTGTGTTTCAGATTGTTGAGTTGGTTTTTTCAAAAATTATTTCACCTTTTTGTCACAGGTTACAATGTACTTGTCTTATATGAAACTTGAATCAAATGAAATTATTATTATTACATGTATTATTATTATTTTTTAAAGATGAGTACCAACGTTACATCATATTAACACGATCAAGTCATGCTGAAAATTTGGGTCATACATTAATTTGCACCAAAAAGACTTGGGGAATATCTAGATTCGCGCAAATACATTGATTTGCTAGTTTGGGATCCCTGTTGTCACATGAACCTCTTAATTAAACAGTCACTGCAGCTGAGGCCGAGATTCTTGTGTGCAATCAGACAAACCACACTGTGCTACCTTAACCTATCCCAAGCAACGATAGTCCTTGTTTTTATACAGCTTAATTAGGACAAGTGTTAGTGCACTGTTAGCAAGTGGGAGGTATTTGGTTCGAACCCCGGCCGGGTCTGACCAAGACTTGAAAATAGGTAGTGATTTTTCATTCCACAAGCACTCGGCATTTAGAAATGAGTCACGAAGTCCCTCGAGTCACGGTAGGCGTGACACGTTAAGAACCCTACCTGCGACATTGATCTGAGCAAGGCACTCACTGCAAATGTAAAGATGTCTACCGCATTATATATACTTGGTTACGTCTCGATAAAAGTGAAATATTCTTCAATCAATGTAATTGCAGTACGGCGTTTATACTAAATTTAATTTAACAAATATTTGACATATACAATCTACCTATCAGGCCATGATCTCTGTTAGGCGAAGAAAGTCGCATAAAACATTCATGAGTCCGACATCCTCATCTCTAGAAAAGACAATACACCGTGATTATTCGCACTTACAAAATGCGTCCGAGTCTTCATGAACACCTAACCTGCACACTTAACATTTTGAAAATTTAATCGAATAAAGTTGTCAAAATACAGTACTTCTGAATGAACAAACATGTAATTCAGATTATTTGATTTGTGTAAAGTTGTCAAATTTTAATCAAATTCGGCTGAAATTCAGAAAACGAACTTGGTCAAAAAAAAAATATACAAAAATTTAGAAAAAATTTCAATCTAACAAAATAGTTCAGAATATTCGATTTAAAGGTCACCGGTCACCAAATTTATCAATTTTGTATTTTGCATTCCAATGGGTAGAATAGTCAATATTGATGTGTCTGACGGTTTCCCACGTCTTAGATTTACCTGTAATACACTAAAACCTTACCTGAACGAACTGCTAATACTCGGTAGTTTCCGACACCGCTCGTAACTTTCCGGCGACCTAATTGATGACGTACATGGTGTTAAGCTGCTGAGGAAAGACACATTACCTATATATGTATCCATATATTACATGTGGGTTTGTGTGGCGTTTTGACGGGTTTTAAAGTTTGATTTCAAGTCAAAATGCTATATTTTGTGACGTTTGGAGATAATAAAATCACAATGACCGATAAACATGTTTTTTCCACAAATTTCAGAACAATTTAAAGCCAGATTTACACAAGTCCTTCATGCAGCTTTCTAATTGTTTTGAATGTATTCAGATTAAATATTACGAGATAAGTCAGGGAAATGTGAGTAGTATAATCATTTAAGACAATTCAATTTATTATGAATCAATTCAGTCAAATAAATAGATTTTAAACAATTTTAATTTTCAAAATTAATTTAATTCCGTAATTCATTCAGTTCACACGTTCAAACAAAGTCTTGTATGCCCTGTTCAAATTAACCAATCTCATTTAACTTTAATTTATTCGATTTTCAGAATCCATCAAAAATGAAAAAATAGCATTTACTGGGTATATCATAAAGATAATCACACGTGTCAATTAATGTTGCATATTGTAAGGTAAATTGTTGATTACAGGTGGTAGATGTCTACTTCTAAACAGGATGTTTCCCAATGGACTGTAGCATATTGATAATCTCTTAATTACTGGTATCTGAGGGGTGTAAATCACGCTTTGAATGATATTAATTTATTGTGAATAAATGAAAGAAAGTTACACTCGAGTTTTGAGTCCTTAGTTAGTTGAGCATAATCTCACTGGTATCACATTTTGACAAAGTTCTTTTCATCCCATTAAAATTAAAGCGTAATAAAGTTATTATATAAAATTTTTTATTATTTTTTTTATTTCATCATGAAAACAGTGAAAATAAATGAGAATTAGAATTCTCATCAGTACTCCATCGGAAAATATCAACAAATATTTTTTTTAAATTACCCGCTGACGTAAACTTCAATTTCCATTATTATTATTATTATTATTATTATTATTATTATTATTATTATTATTAAACTTACTACAAATAAGAAATAAGAAGCTATTGAATTGAAATTACTTTCATATTTAAGTAATCCTGGGATGAAATATTTTAATTGAGAGACAATAAGAAGTTATTTTTTAAACTTGTATTTTGATATTTTCGTTGTACAACAAACTGCAGGTCTTGGATCTAGATTCTATCCGAAAACGTGTTCTTTTGATTAATTACATGGGTAAATAATAATAATAATAATAAATCATTGATTTTAATCTAACTTGAAAGAAATTAAAAATGGGACACTTTCTAAAACAAATATAAATTAAAATCAATTTGAGGTCATAATATGGCTGTACTAGAGAGAAAAGATTTTTTTAAAAATAAAAAACAAAAAATTGGGTTCTTTTTATTATTCCTTAGGATAAATAGATAAAAATAAATAAATAAATAACTTAATTAATTAATTAATTAATTAATTAATCAGAGATATGTAAAGATAATAAAAATGATATTTAATATTAATGAAAATTAATGTGAACACTACTTTAAATAAAAACGGAAATTTGTGTTCTTTAATTATTTGTTGTGATAAATAAATAAATAAATAAATAAATAAATAAATAAATAAATAACTCAGAGATATGTAAAGATTAAAATGATATTAAATATTAATGAAAATTAATATGAACAATATTTTAAATAAAAAACGGAAATTGGGGTTCTTTTATTATTTGTTGTGATAAATGGATATAAATAATTAAATAAATAAATAAATAAATAAATAAATAATTATCAAAAGAAATGTAAAATTATGTTTTGTAAAAGTATTAGTAAATAGTATATCATACTTAGAGCAAACACAAATATAGTTTTTTTCCTTATTTATTTCTTATTATTATGTTTATTTTTTATTAATTTTTTCTGCTGAAGTCAACTGAAATACCCAATGCTAAAAAATAAATAAATATGTAAAACCAATAGAAGTTATTTCCAATAAATCTGGGTAATAAATGCAGTTCACTTACTTAAATAGCTGGGATAACACCTTCTGCGTCACTTCCGGTTTTGTGCCCTTTTACTACCAAAGGGAGATAACACAGTTTTTCAACAGTTTCAGGACTTTAATTTACGCTGTAGAAAAGGATAGAAATGATTAAAAAATGTTATTTGTGGCTAAATCGACTTTTTATGATGTAATCTTTCGGAAAATAATACTAAAAAAAATTCGGTTTTTGGTGACCGGTGACCTTTAAGTTAATCAAAATCTGTATTAAAACGACACCAAATTTCGCTGACCTTACCAATCCACGACGAGATCACCCGTGATAAAACGGATTATGATTACAACTAGATCTTTTCGAAAAATTTGGGTAGCCCTGAAGAGGGCTTTTGGTGAAGCTGCTTTCTCTCGTATCAAGAGAACTGTTTACTTCTTAGCTGCCTTGGCCTTTTTAGGAGATTTCTTGGCGGCTTTCTTTGCTGCTGGCTTTTTGGCTGCCTTTGGTTTGGCGGCTTTTGGCTTAGCTGCTTTTTTGGCTGCTGGTTTCTTTGCTGCTTTTGGCTTCTTGGCGGCTTTAGGTTTAGCTGCCTTAGGCTTCTTGACTTTTTTAGCTGCTGGTTTCTTTGCTGCTTTTGGTTTCTTTGCCTTTGGCTTTTTGACTGCTTTTGGCTTCTCTCCGAGCTTGAATGATCCGGTGTGGTTCTTTGGTGAAACCAATGTGCCTTTCTTCAGTCCAGCTCTCAATGCCAATTTCAAATGGTTGTTGGCGGATTTAGGATCAACTTTGAAGTTGGCCAAGATGTATACGAGGATAGCTTTTCTGGATGTGCCATTCCTGTCTTTCTTAGCTGTGATAGCCTTGGCGATCATTTCGCTGTATTTTGGGTGGCTTGCTGGTTTCTTGGGCTTGGCAGCCTTCTTTGGTGTCTTCTTAGCGGGTGCTGGTGCTGGTGCTGCGTCTGCCATCTCGATAACTATGTGATTACTGTAATACAGTGACCGAATTTGATACAAAATGTAGAATAAACACTGTTGTCGCTCCGCTGTATATATTACACCAGTACGGACGTCGTAGAAGACACCCTTTGAAATGTAACTACGATCTGCAATAAACATTGTGTATTCTACAAAATCGTGTTTCCTTGCCTTTTTAAATTGTGAATTTCTAAATAAATTTCAATGACAAGCTATATAAATCGGCAATTATTGTTAAGAGTAAACTTCAAAATTCTAATTTTTTTTGTCTTTTTCTGATATTTAATGGGTGAAATAGGTATATTTTTCAAGTTTTATGTAAAAATGCGTTCTCGTAATGCAATTTTTTCTAAAATTTTATTTCATAGAGTCATAATAAATTTATTTTTTCTAAAATTTCTTTTGAAAAATGAAATTTTAATATTTTATCTTGCTATGTTTGCTGTTTTAGTATTATTTTTGAACTTAAACGGGTTTAGATTCTTATTTAAAATCGAATGGAGAAACACAAAATCGTGAACAAACCGCCCGCCATGTTTAATATACGAGAATAAACATTAGAACGCAAATAAAATTTTCGACTCAAAATTTAACCATATTTCCCCGAAAAATAAATCGTTATTCAAAATACAAATTTCTTTTTTAATATATCGATAATTATTAATGATCTGAATTGAACGAGGTGTGTTTTGGACAAAAATAAAGATTTCATTATGCAGGCTAGGTATAATATATATGGCGTCTTATTCGATATCTGAATGAGGGGGTATTTTGTTATTGTCCGTTGTAACCATCTTTTACATTTTTTTTAAAAATTCGTTCATATAATTCATAATATAAAATAACTTAAAATACAAAAAAACTTAATAGAGACAAAAAATGCGTTTTTCTTCCCGTACTGTTTAATTGCTCTACCTGGACCAAAAATTCACCATTGTTTCAATGTGCAGTATTTTGGAGACAAACTAAAACTACAGTAGAAATAAATTTCTTTTGCTCTTGCATAAAACAGAGCGAAGCTAATTCCAAAGTACCGCGCGTACATACGTACGCACGTTACGATAATCCTTTTAAATCATTTATTTATTTATTTATTTATTTATTTATTTATTTATTTATTTCGTTGTGGATTTATTATTCAGCAGCTACAAAGTATTTTTTCGACCATAAATTCCTAAACAAAAGGGTTTAATTTACAAAATGGTTTTCATTTTTACGTGCAGAGCACGGAAAGCGTCATATTAGAATTTTCTGAATATTATAATTTTAAATATTTATCAATTTATTCTAAACATTCATGATATGACAGAAGAATGAATCCAAACCAACTTTCTTTTACGGTTATTTTATGATCAGGCCCCGGTGTCAGAATCATTCCTTATAAAATTTTGCTAAGTTTTTAAGTTAAGGAAAATCTTAGCTAAGGAATGATCGTGAAACTGGGGCCAGAAGCGATTAATTTGGTGTCTTCCCACTTAATATTTATTCTTTATTAGAAAGTGAGTGGTCCAATTGGTAGAACGTTTTGCTCATCATGGTGGCCCCATTGGTAGGCAGCCCTCAATTTTGTCTACTACATGTACAATGGTGGCCATATCGACCCAGAATTAATTGTGTCTGGCGACATAAAATTTGTAAATGGTCGCCAGCTTGTCCACTTTAAATTTGAACTTTTGTGACCAGAAAACAGATATTATTTCTGCGTCCCAAAATTTTCATGATACTGTTACCAAGTTAGGCAATTGTAATGGACACTTTACATCATCAATATTGTTACTAATAACACTGATGTAGTGATAGTAGGTCAATTAAAAAAGTGAAATTTTGTTTTCCATACCTAAAAGATGCCTTAATTTTATTTTCCTTCATTTGCATGAAAATTTTGCCTGGCCACTTGGAATTTCCACTAGCCACCTGAAAATTTTAATTGGTGGCCAGCTGGCCACTTGGTTTCAAAACCCACTTTGAGGGCTGGTAGGATGCTTTCTCCGACATCAGGAGACCGATCGCTAGTTTGATCAGATAAAAAAATTAGACCAACCAAAAATTGAAGAAGAAAGAGAAAACAGAGATGAGAGAAAACAAATTGCAACAATTTAAATGGATTTAATGGCAGCTATATCTCTGCCATCTAGTACAGGCAGTGGTTGTTTGGGCTATTTTTTTACTGACATGTGCTTTTTTACTGTAATGTATATTGTTCACTTATGGTGTTTCCGCCCCCATTAAGATTCTCTTACTTATACCGAGGCGGTCAGTTCTGGGATGGCGGTGGAAACCAGAGTACCGTTAAACACCGACATACGGAAAGCGAACTGACAAACTTTCTCACACTTGAATCTAAGCGACGTTGTGTTGGATATGCGATTTATCAAGTTCGATTTATATAAAATGACACTAATGACTGATGTTAACTATTAAAGAGGGCAAGAATACTTATCAAGTCAGTCCTTGATAAACACGGCATGCATTTTGCATTCGACGCCAAAACCAAAAGAAACACTAAATTTAAAGACCATTGGAAAATTCTTATACGGTGGTGTTCAGTATTATGCACTACAACGGTGCTTAGATTTGCATTCATTTACTTTTCTATAAGGAGGGTCTAGCCTATTGACAGTGGGTGCGGTGCACCCATGTGAGTAGAGTGAAGTACTGGTGCGTTTTACGCCCTAGTAAGTTCTTTGATGGTGGATGGAGGCATGGAACCGGAATACCCGGGGGAAAAACCAACGTACCTTCAGCAAGAGAGGCGACAAACTTTCTTACACTAGGAGATTACAACCTAGGCCACGTGTGAGAGGGGTTTTGATCCGTGAGCAGGCTGTTAAATCACTCGGCCACAGATGCCCCTATCTTAACATGTAATAAAGACTACAGTTCATCACTGGTAGATGACAAACTTTACTGGATTACACAATCAACTGTGTATGTTTCTTTCCATCCAACTTTTTTCGAACTTAAATTATTTTCATGCTTAAATAAAGTACCTTGCAGTAACTCCCTATACTTTACTCAGCTGTGCACACTACATAAAAAAGAAAGCACATTGCACCACTGCGTTCTTGAAGCGGACATGAGCGGCTGCCCAAATCGCTGCACTACACATGTGCGCGTCCATAAGAAGTCAGGATAGCCATCAATGCCACTACCCTAGAGATGTTCAAGTCAAGATCTCAAGTGATCTGTCAGTGGCGTAGCCAGAAATATGTGAATTCTGGATCATCTCCAATGAGAGAGTTTGATTATGGAACTTGTGTCATACGGTTATTTTATATATGTCATAGGCGTAGGAGCAGGGGGAGCCAGCGGGGGCCCCAATGTCAGAGAAGGGGGGGGGGGCAGGCCCCCGCAATATATTGTGTGAAATTTTGTATCATGCTAAAAATATAGAAAAAAAAACAAGAGTTTTAACAGGAAATGTCCATTTGGTAACCAATCAATTATCAATTTCATCATTATACTTGTAAAAGGGCATCAACATTTTCCGGGGTACCCCCATATCCAGTGGCGGATTCAGCGGACCCCCCCCCCCCCTTTTGTCGCTAATAATACATATTGTTCAGCTCAGATTGCACCAGAATGCAGGATTTTGCGCCACTTTTTCAAATTTTTTCGGGGGAGCATGCCCCCGAACCCCCTAGAAGGTTGGAGCCTTCGGCTTTCGCATTATACGCCCCCTTTGTAAAATTCTGGATCATCTCCAATGAGAGAGATTGATTATGGAACTTGTGTCATACGGTTATTTTATATAATCTTGCCTTGATATCACAGTATTTTAACCTATCAAAACGATACACAATACATTGAAAATGCGTCTAGACAGGACTTAGTTTTGAAAATTTTCCGGACCCCCACCTATGCGAGGGGTTTAGCACCCCTCTCATACTCTCCCCGCCTCGTGCCATAGGCACGAGGTCGTACCTGCGGCACGACATAGACATAGCTTCGGTTTGCCCCCCCCCCCCTATTAAAAACCCTCCTACGCTTATGAATGTGCAAGCCTGATGACAATAGCACCATACACGTCGTCTGTTTGCATGCTTTGAAAAAAATGAGCAATTTGGTACATTTTTAAGCATTGTTAAACAATTTTTACGTGAGTAAAAAAAGTTTTAAATCTTTTTGGTTGTTCGTATTCATCAATAACATCCCCAATTAAAAAAAAGAAATGAAAAAGATTTGATATTTGTGTCGCATCCAACTGAGCTGACTTTTCAGGAATCTTTCTTTTCTCACTATTTTACTGCAAAATCTTAACATTTTTTACTATCAAAACGGATTATTGGCTTATATGCACGCTACGCCACTGCCTGTACCAATGTGGAGAAACCAAGAACTCTTTTTACTGCATTTAATCGCATATATTGGAATGCTACGGTAACATTTCTCTTTTAATGCATGCAGCAATTACATGTATATCGTAGACTGCATGCATCTGCTAGATGTTAGAGTGATCTCCCTTCGCCAGTAAGGAAAGAATCACTAACGACGAAAGTCGATATTGCAGAAATACTTTATGAAAATAAACGAGGCAATCATCACACATGGTACACAGACAACATCCGCAAGGGAGATAATACAACATAATCGTAAGGGGAGATAATACAATATTATATATTGGCGCAACCACTTTTTTCTTCTTTGTTTCAAAGTCTAGGAACCTATCTGGTTAGTCACTTATGAATAAGCATGAAAAAAAAAATCACTAATGTAGGTAATCAATGCTAACAAAGAGTTACAAAAGCACACAAATAAATCACACAATTAATAACAAACATAATCCTGGAGATGTTTAGGAGGTCGTCGTTCTCTTCCTGATGATCTAGGCTTCTCTTCTTTATTTTGGTTTTCGACTTCGGTAAATCCGTGAAAAGCAGGTAAATTATCTACGGTAACTTCATCACTATTTATAAACGCATCCTCATTAGCCATATCATTGTATTCACCTGGAGGGTGATATAGCAGGGGCGGCACAACTGGTGTGGTAGGTACATATGTAGTGTTATTGTCACCAATGGTATTAATATCTTCGATATCATTGTCGTTGTCATCTTTATCACATGGAAACTCGGAAAGTTTAACATTGTCTGTAATGGTGTTTGAGACAAGATAACACTCTGATAATTTCACTTTATACGAAGAGGCACGTAACTGTTTTCCAGAAAATTTTTTAATGAAGCACCATTCACCGTTAATTGATGTAACAATATATCTATTACGTGATTCATGTTTTGACCCATCACAATATAAGTATACGAGGTCGCCAACTTTTATGTCAGGTGAAGGTCTACTCGGGTGATTCGACTTAGAAGATTCACTATACGGGTGGTTTGTTTGACGTTGTTGATGCTGATGACAATAATCTCTCTGTCCGAGATAGGTAGTTGTTCATGATTATACTGATTACGATGTGTCCATAACTCACGTGCTGATAGTCCGTGACTACGAATGCGCGAATTTAACCTGGCAGTGGCTACAGCCAGAATTAAAGGTGTGATAGGTGCTCCACCAGGCTCCTGTCTCAAAATTTCGTTCTCGAGTTCGGCTATAGCCTTTTCCGCAACCGGATTCTTGTTGATGTTTTTAATTCTTCCAACTTCAATAGCTATATTGAGTCTCTTTAAAATAGAATCATCCTTTAGTGCGGTAAATCCCGGGGCTGGATCAACGCGGACTACGGCACACGGACCATCAATAGGGTGTAACTCAACCATGAGTTTAGCTAAACTGTCCCGTAATGTCGCACATTTTTCGTCAGGAATTATACAAGTGGTAGTAAAAGAAGTAGCAGTTTCTCTAACCAACAATATAAGCTGGCGACTACGTTTAAGAACGTCTGCTGCGAATGATATACCGACAGTCTCGGGCGGATCTTCCGTAGATTGTTTGATTATAGATTTGGGAACTTTTTGTAAGGAGGCACATACATGACATGACTCGCAAACACGATCTATAGTCTTAAGTATATCCAAGGCATAGAAATTGCGCTTAAGAACTTGCTGCATTTGATGTTTTGTAGGGTGATCAAGTTTGAGATGAAGGGCAGTAACAAGTCCATCAATTACACTGCGTGGCACTATAATAAGTTCGGATGGAGGCGATAGAGGGTCACATCGTCTAACAACAAGAAGTCCATCTTTTGCAATTGTAGCGACACTTAAATAACGCTTAACATCCTTAATGTTGGTAAGCTTTTTTGAAGGACGCGTTCCTTGTTTCAGATGCGCATGTGTACGTCGCAAGTCAGGGCATTCAGATTGTATGCTGACCCATGCTGATCTTGTCGTATATGGCAGTTTAATTCCATCATTTAGGATTTCCTGTACGTTGATTTCTCTAACAACACAATCCTCCGTGCGAGAAATAAAATTACAAATTTGACAGTTAGGTGCGTCGCATGATGGTGCGTTCCTGCTGGCAAAATCGGACGGAATGTTTGCCGAACCTGCCAAATGATGAATTCCAACCTGGTATCTACTGACTATAGATAAGAATGATGTAACTCTGGGACTTGCCGAAAACTCTCCACGGCATAATTTTTCGAAAGCCTGTACGCACGGCTTGCTGTCGGTAAGTATTTGAGCAACTTTACTTGATTGAATAATATAAGGACTGAAATGCTTGACAGCAGCAGAAATAGATAGGGCTTCAACTTCGCAAGGTAGCCAGTTGATTTGGTGCTTTCGCAACTTGGCACTAAAAAATCCCGCTAACTTAAGTTTACCGTCTCGACTAACATACATTGTCGCACCAATGCCAGACTTTGATACTGAACCATCGGTTACAATCCATAGTTGATCTGTGGTTTTCGGTATAACTACAGACTTATGACTGTCGAGGTGTTCTTGTGACCTAGAAAATGCTGTTCTTAGATTTTCTGTCCATTTGACCTTGTCACTAGAGTTCATGCCAGATATAGCAGATTCCATAGGATCGATCACTTGTGAACAGTGTGGTAACACACGACTTAGCATTTTATATGCACCAATGTATGATCGTAGACCTTTCACAGAATCTGGGGGATCACAAGAGGATAACACAGCAATTCGGTGCTGGCTTGCAGAAAGAGTACCTTGTGACCAAATCCATCCTAATACCGTTGTTGACCGAGGACAAATGATGGTTTTGGACGGGGACAAACATAATCCGCTATTTTTTAAGGCTTGTAAAACGCGTGTCCAGTTACGTAATAGTTCCTCTGGTGTATTCGCTCCACAGTATAAGTCGTCTGCTAGTTTTGCTACTATGCCATCTTGTAGACAATCACCCAAGACGCGACACATTAGCTCTTCCAGAGCAGTTTCTGACCCTGGCATACCCATGGCACAACGCGTGTAGACACGGACGCCTTTAAAGGGAGTAACGACTCCACAGTACTTCATTGAGTCTTTAGATAGTGGAATTTGATAAAAGGCATTAACAAGGTCTGATGTTATGATATACTTCCACTGGCCGATTGTACGTAGTGTGCTGTCAACGTCGGGCATCAGGGACGGTTGCGGTTTACTATAACGCCCAACGTCCGCAAAGGCAGTTACCAAACGGTAGCCACCAGATGGTTTCTTAATAAGAAATGACGGGTTCAAATATTCCACATTAACACCTATATTCTCTGGGCGACAAAATACCCTTTAGATTCAAGTTCGTCAAATTTATCTTGTAATTCAACAAGTTTGTCCTGGAGTATTGAGGAAGTCTGCCTTTACGTTGCGGAGGCAATACGGGACCCATGTTAACAGTTGCTTTAAACGGACCAACTTCTCCATTGTATCCGGCTATGTCATCACTAAATACTTCGTTATATTGTTCCAAAACAGAGTTAAATTTCTTACGTGTGTTTTCATCCAGGATTTTATCTGGATCTACAGAGACCAAATTGTTGTATGTTGTAGTGTGACCTTTGGTGGGGCTTGAGTAAGACAATCAGGACTGATGACCGAGCTTGTGTTATCCTTTGTTAATTTGCATGTAAGGTGCGCCTGACACAAATGTTCGTGTTTACGTATGATTTGAGGCACAGAAGTGTCGTTCACAATGCGGACCTTTCTAGCGACAGATTCTATAATATGTGGACGGGGCCACTGACTGGAGCGATTCAGGCCAACATGAGGTTCGACTGCGAGTGTAGCGTCCGGATCTATATCAGACGGTGTATTCAGCTCTACAAAACATCCAGGCCATACTGTACACGATTTAGACGCTGAGCGAAGAATGAAGCTTTGAGCACGTCTAACGCGGTTTGTAGTAGATTTTGAATTTGAAGGTTGGTTTCCATAAAAGATGTCATCACAACCATTGATGGTTATTTTATTTTTAGCGGGTCGTACGGATATGTCGTTACTTGACATGAAAGGAATCCCAGCTAAAATGTCCACATCCAAATCATTAACTACAAGTGCCTCCAGATTCAAGTCGACATTGTCTCTGGTTAAAGTAAGGTGGATTTCCCCGATTATATTAAGTGGAGTCACGCCATCCGCCTGTAAAGCGCTTTGTGTGCTTTTCTTTATGGGTACGCCTATGTACGTGGCAGTTGAGGCCTTAACCATGCTTATTTCAGCACCGGTATCTAATGTGACGTTAAGTGGGTGGTGACCGTAAAATGCTTTAAAATATGGCGACTGCTTAGTGTGAACTCGTCTAGTCGAAGCCACAACTCGTAGCTTATGTGAACCAGAATCCTCTGGACAAGTGCTGTCGTCTGAAAGGTCGTCCTCGTCGTCAATGACGTTAGATGTCACTTCTACAGATTGCCGTACTTTTGAACGCATATATTTCCTATCATCCTCGGGTAAATAATCACACATGCTCAAAAAATGTTGGTGAGGTCGGCCTGCCTGTTTGCACAGTATACATGACTTGGTCGAAAGTTTGTTAAGAGTTTTGGGACGATTAAAACTACCAGACGGTTTGGTGCCTGAATTTGAATGCCCCTTTAAAGCAGCTCTCAATACTTTTGAATCAGCAGCAGAGTGAACTTCATCTAGTAAACTATCTAACGCTTGAGATATCTCTGGCTTTAGGGAAGCAAGTGTCTGGGAACGTAACTCCGTGCCATAGCGTTGTTTTACAAGACCCGGTAGGTCACGATTAATAAGACGCAGCCACTGAAGTACTATAAAGTTCTCTAAAGAGGGAGATAACTCTTCATCGGTATCAGGTATTTCGCCATGATGGCGTATACCACCGTCAGTTCTTAACAGGTTATCTTCGACAAAGCTAGCAAGGCGTTGGTATAAGTCCTCGTGACGTTCCCCAGGCTCTAAGTGTATGTTATTGAAGTCAAGAAAATGACCCCCTGTGGATTGGAATCCGAAATGGAGACGAATGGCCTGCCATATACTTTTAACAGATGTTGAATGTTTAACTATGGTGTTGCGCGATATGACAGGACAATAATTTGCAATTTGGCCTAACATTAAATCAAGGTGAGTACACTTCTGGGCTGCCGTACGACGGGTCGCCTCAGGAACGCCCTCGTCATCATTTTCAAAACCGCGTAATGGGGCAGCATTTGTTTTCTTTTGCCATGTAAAACCATCAACAAGGAATGCTGCAAAATTGTGATCTAAAGACAGTGTGTATTGGAGGTTTTGGCGCCATGATTCAAATGAATTGATTGTCTCGTGTTTGGTCAAACACCATTGTTTAGGTGCCCTTATTCCCGCCATTGTTACGACTTACGTCACCACTGTAGTAAAAGTGATCTGTTAGAGTTAGATTCTTCGTTTCCTCTTTACTGTATTTACGTACTTTGAGTGTCTCTCTGAGTGAGTTCTCTGGCCGGTCGCTGCCACCACGCCAGTAAGGAAAGAATCACTAACGACGAAAGTCGATATTGCAGAAATACTTTATCAAAATAAACGAGGCAATCATCAAACATGGTACACAGACAACATCCGCAAGGGAGATAATACAACATAATCGTAAGGGGAGATAATACAATATATATATATTGGCGCTTAGACTGAAAATCATCACTTAAAACGGCTCATCCACCAGTATGTACTAGTATTTAGTGCCTGACTAAGAACCTTTTATTTTTCGCATGTACAAATAATAATAATATAATGTATTGCTCACTGATTAATACATTATTATTATTATTATTATTATGTGTGCTAGCAAAAAATAAAAGATCCTTCTTCCATAAACGGTTATTGGAACTGATGACAGGGGTCCCTTAGCTATTTTTACTTGTCATATACATGGAAGTCTGAGTATTGTGTTTCAAATTGTTGGCTGGTTTTTTTTTTTTTTTTGTTTTTTTTTTGTTTTTTTTTTTTAGAGTTTTTTTTTAATTAATATGTTTATCACACGTTATACTGCACTTATATGACAATTAAACTTGAATTAAATGGAATTATTAAAGATGAGCACCAGAGCTACATCACATAAAGTGTCAATCTAAGGATTGTTCATAAATTTGCACCAACAAGACAATAGGGAACTATTAAAATTATTGCATTGATTTTTCTAGTTGTCACATACAGGTGTATGGTGGACCCTTTAATTAAACAGTCGCTGCATCCGAGGATGGTACTCTAGTGTGTAACCAGTGCTACCTATTCCCATGCAACATTATACAGTTAGTGCACTAACTGTTGGTGAGCGAGTGGTGATGACTAATGGGTTTGAACCTCGGTCGGGACTGACCAAGTCACGGGGTCCTTCAGAGAAGACCTTAAAGACTCATTCCCCGTGTCACTGTAGGCGTGGTACGTAAAAAAACCATCCCTGCGATATTGGTCCGAGCGCGGCACTCACTGCAAATGTAAAAATTCTGCCGCATCACATATACTTGGTGACATCTCGATATAAGTGAAATATTCTTGACTGGGACGTAAAACCTCTTCGATGTTAATGCAGTACGGTGTTTGTGTACTAAATTGATTTAACAAATATTGCCTTAATATAGCCTTACAAATTACCCATCAGGCCATGTTCTGTTAGGCGAAGGAAGTCGCAAAAAAAATCGAGATGATACTAACAGGTGTGATTTTCATCGCGGGCGCGCGCGCGCGCGCGTGTGTGTGTGTGTGTGTGTATGTGTGTGTGTGAAGTTTCGTCCGACATCCCTATTGCTGGAAAAGACTTAATTCACATTTTTCGCACTTACAAAATACGTCCTGGTCTTCGTTAACACCTAACCTGCACACTTAACATTTTGGAAATTTAATCGAATTAAGTTAAACTTGTCGAAATACAGTACTTCTGCATTTACAAAAGTTTTTAAGTAAAAAATAAAAATACCAAAATACATGTAACTCAGAATATTTGATTTGTGTTCACAAAACTTTAAAATTTTAAATCATATTCGCTTCAAATTCAGAAAAAATTTTGGTCGAAATACAGAATCAAAAATTTTTTGAAAAAATATCGATAACAAAATAATTCAGAATAACTAAAATTTGTATTATAAACTCGCTTTAAAACGACACCAAATCTCATCGACCCGGTTACAGTTTTACGACGGGATCACCCGTGATAACACTATTATGATTACAACTAGATCTTTTCGAAAAATTTGGGTAGCCCTGAAGAGGGCTTTTGGTGAAGCTGCCTTTTCTCGTATCAAGAGAACTGTTTACTTCTTGGCTGCCTTGGCCTTTTTAGGAGATTTCTTGGCGGCTTTCTTTGCTGCTGGCTTTTTGGCTGCCTTTGGTTTGGCGGCTTTTGGCTTAGCTGCTTTTTTGGCTGCTGGTTTCTTTGCTGCTTTTGGCTTCTTGGCGGCTTTTGGTTTAGCTGCCTTGGGCTTCTTTACTTTCTTTGCTGCTGGTTTCTTAGCTGCTTTTGGCTTCTTTGCCTTTGGCTTTTTGACTGCTTTTGGCTTCTCTCCGAGCTTGAATGATCCGGTGTGGTTCTTTGGTGAAACCAATGTGCCTTTCTTCAGTCCAGCTCTCAATGCCAATTTCAAATGGTTGTTGGCGGATTTAGGATCAACTTTGAAGTTGGCCAAGATGTATACGAGGATAGCTTTTCTGGATGTGCCATTCCTGTCTTTCTTAGCTGTGATAGCCTTGGCGATCATTTCGCTGTATTTTGGGTGGCTTGCTGGTGCCTTGGGCTTGGAAGCCTTCTTTGGTGTCTTCTTAGCGGGTGCTGCTGGTGCTGGTGCTGCGTCTGCCATCTCGATAACTTTCTGAGTACTGTAGTACAGTGATCGAATTGTCGCTCCGCTGTATATATTACACCAGTACGGACGTCGTAGAAGACACCCTTTGAAATGTAACTACGATCTGCAATAAACATTGTGTATTCTACAAAATCGTGTTTCCTTGCCTTTTTAAATTGTGAATTTCTAAATAAATTTCAATGACAAGCTATATAAATCGGCAATTATTGATAAGAGTAAACTTCAAAATTCTAATTTTTTTGTCTTTTTCTGATATTTAACGGGTGAAATAGGTATATTTTTCAAGTTTTATGTAAAAAATGCGTTCTCGTAATGCAATTTTTTCTAAAATTTTATTTCATAGAGTCATAATAAATTTGTTTTTTCTAAAATTTCTTTTGAAAAATGAAATTTCAATATTTTATCTTGCTATATTTGCTGTTTCAATATTATTTTTGAATTTAAACGGGTTTAAATTCTTATTTAAAATCGAACGGAGAAACACAAAATCGTGAACAAACCGCCCGCCATGTTAAATATACGGGGATAAACATTAGAACGCAAATAAAATTTTCGACTCAAAATTTAACCATATTTCCCCGAAAAATATAAAATACAAATTTCTTTTTGAATATATCGGTAATTTTTAATGATCTGAATTGAACTAGGTGCGTTTTTGGACAAAAATAAAGCATGACGCAGGTCAGTATACGGCGTCCTATTTGATAGAATGAGGGGGGTATTTTTGTTATTGTCCGTTGTGAACCATCTTTTACATTTCTTTTTTAATTGTTGCAAATAATTCATAATATAAAAATAACTTTTAAAAACAAAAACATAATTTAATAGATAATAAATGCGTCTTTCTTTCCGTACTGTCCAATGGCTAGATCCTGGACCAAAAATCGCCATTGTTTCATGTGCAGTATTTTGGACAAAAACTGAAAACTACAGAAAAAAATTCTTTTGCTCTTGCATAAAACAGAACGAAGCGAATTCCACAGTACGTTACGTGTATTCAATTTCAGATCATCCTTTAAAATCATTTATTTATTTATTTATTTATTTATTTATTTATCTATTTGATTGTCTGTGTGTTTTCTTGTTAATTTTATTTATTTGGTTTAGTTTATTTTCATTTCTTTTCATATTGAATTTTCCTCTTCAACCACACATTCCTAAATTTGAAAAAAAACAACATCTATACAAAAGGGTTAAAAATACATACGGGTTTTTTTTAATTGCAGAACATGCATGTGCAGTAATGTTCAGAAGACAAAACTACATGTATAAGCCTAAAGCACGAGTTTCGGAATCCTCTATATATATATATACATGTACATATGTAAATTATTTTTGTAAATAAATGTTGATTTTAAACTAAAACACTGAATCAAAGTCCATTTATTTATTTATTTATTTATTTATTTCGTTGTGGATTTATTATTCAGTCGACCATAAATTCCTACGCAAAAAGGTTGAATTTATAAAAAGGTTTTATTTTCTACGTGCAGAGCACGGGAAGCGTCATATTAGAATTTTCTGAATATTATAACTTTTAAACTGTTTATCAATTTATTCTAAAAATTCAAACATGCATAATATGACAGAAGAATGAATCCAAACCAACTTTCTTTTGCGGTTATTTTATGATCAGAAGCGATTGATTTGGTGTCTTCCCACTTAATATTTACCTTTAATTAGAAAGTGGGGTGGTCCATATGGTAGAACGTTTTTCTCATCATGCCAAATTCAAAATAAAGGGCGATCAGAATGTCATTTCTTAATTACAAAAATGTCAAAACTGGTTATAGAGTGAAATGGAGTAATGACGTTTTATGCCCAAATCGAGATTCTTTCACTTATATCGAAGTGGTCAGTTCTGGAATGATTGAGGAAACTTAAGTACCCGTAAAACACTGACCTACAACAAGGGAATCGAACTGACAAACTTTTACACAGGATCGGTACCGAGTGGGATTCAAAGCGGTGGTGCTCAGATTTCTACGACGGTGCTCTACGTTGTAGGATGTGTCCAGTATTACAAGATGGTACACAGTATTATACTGTAACGGTGGTGCTCAGCATTATACACTACAGTGGTGCTCAGATTTGTATTCATTTTTCACTTTAATTTTCTAGACGGCTCTTGTTTCTTTCCATTGTGTGTACTTATACTGTATGTATTAGATAGTGCTTTACGCCATAGTCACGTTTTTTACTAGTTCTTGGATGATGGGAGAAACCGAAATAACTAAAAAAAAAACACAATCCTCTGCAAGCTAACTTTCTCACACTAGGATTTATCCAATGAAGTGAGATTTCAACTTATGCTGTGAGTGGCGTTAGGATCCGTTTGCTGGCTTTTAAATAATTCGGTCACGAAGCCCCCTATCTTGACGTACAATGAAGATTGAAACTACGTTGCTGTTAGTCACCGATTTACATGGTAGACTTTACTGGATTACACATTCAAGTGTGTATGTTTCTTTCCATCAATCATTTTTCAACTTATTCAAAAAATGTATCATTTTCGTTATTCTCATCAAAAGTTTATCCAAAGTACCTGGGAGTGTCTCTCCATACTTCGCTTGTGTTGTGTGCCCAATGCTGAAATGTTCTGAAGGACAGTTGGTATTGGTCTAGAGTTGCACTTCACAACTACGACATAAGAGAGCGTGTTACATTTATGATTGTGTCATATACTTTTTTTCAATTAATCATAAAATACATTCAAAATATGGTATATGGCAATATATTGTCAGACTTTTTTTAATGCATTTTATGCCAATTGTCATATGCCATTTTTAATGTATTTTATTATTAAATTCAAGAAATACGCATATGACAATTGCAGCTTAAAATGGAAATCACCTATCGGATGACAGAGCTGCTTGCCATCATGATGTGCAGGATTGTACATGACTTATTACAGCTTTCACCTTGCTGCTAACCATAGAAGATGACATAATCAGAGGTTCATGGTGTCAAAACCAAGTACCGGCACTTTCCAGATGTCCTTCCTACATCCTACAAGTCCATAAGAAGTTGGAAGTACTTAGCCTTCCAGTTCAAGCCATCAATGCCACTACCCTAGAAATCTCTAGTGGCCTGCATCAATGCTGAGAAACCAAAAACCTGTAACCATTTTTTACATTTAATTTCATATACCGGGAGATGCTCCTTTAAATGCATGCAGCAATTATACAATGACAATAAGCTTCAGTGACGAAGGAAACCAGACAAATGGTAGGCTGCAGTGTGTAGATTTTCACCTGCTAGATATTAGAGTGATTTCCCTTATACTGTAAAAATTGATTTAACACACATAAATCATTGTGTACTTGCATTTATTTCCCTTTTAATTCAGTGTTTGAGCAATACATGATAATTAATGTTAGTGCAAGTAAAACTAATAGGGTCCCTTATAATTTTTTCGGTCGTTGGAACTGAGGGTAGGGACTCTTTTCATTTTACTTGTGTCATATACCACTTTTTGAATGTATTTTACGATTAAATTCAAAACGTGGCATATGACACCAATATTATATGCCGGTATCTCTTAATTTTGTGTTTCAGATTGTTGAGTTGGTTTTTTCAAAAAAATTTCACCTTTTTGTCACAAGTTACAATGTACTTGTCTTATATGAAACTTGAATCAAATGAAATTATTATTATTACATGTATTATTATTATTTTTTAAAGATGAGTACCAACGTTACATCATATTAACACGATCAAGTCATGCTGAAAATTTGGATCATACATTAATTTGCACCAAAAAGACTTGGGGAATATCTAGATTCGCGCAAATACATTGATTTGCTAGTTTGGGATCCCTGTTGTCACATGAACCTCTTAATTAAACAGTCACTGCAGCTGAGGCCGAGATTCTTGTGTGCAACCAGACAAACCACACTGTGCTACCTTAACCTATCCCAAGCAACGATAGTCCTTGTTTTTATACAACTTAATTAGGACAAGTGTTAGTGCACTGTTAACAAGTGGGAGGTATTTGGTTCGAACCCCGGCCGGGTCTGACCAAGACTTGAAAATAGGTAGTGATTTTTCATTCCACAAGCACTCGGCATTTAGAAATGAGTCACGAAGTCCCTCGTGTCACGGTAGGCGTGATACGTTAAGAACCCTACCTGCGACATTGATCTGAGCAAGGCACTCACTGCAAATGTAAAGATGTCTACCGCATTACATATACTTGGTTACGTCTTGATAAAAGTGAAATATTCTTCAATTAATGTAAGTACAGTACGGCGTTTATACTAATACAATCTACCTATCAGGCCATGATCTCTGTTAGGCGAAGGAAGTCGCATAAATGACCCAGATGATAACTGGCTTTAAAACATTCATGAGTCTGACATCCTCATCTCTAGAAAAGACAATTCACCGTGATTATTCGCACTTACAAAATGCGCCCCCGAGTCTTCATGAACACCTAGCCTGCACTAATCGAATTAAGTTGTCAAAATACAGTACTTCTGAATGAACAAACATGTAATTCAGATTATTTGATTTGTGTAAAGTTGTCAAATTTTAATCAAATTCGGCTGAAATTCAGAAAACGAACTTGGTCAAAAAAAAGTATACAAAAATTTAGAAAAAATTTCAATCTAACAAAATAGTTCAGAATATTCGATTTAAGTTAACCAAAATCTGTATTAAAACCCCCTTTAAAACGACACCAAATTTCGCTGACCTTACCAATCAACGACGAGATCACCCGTGATAAAACGGATTATGATTACAACTAGATCTTTTCGAAAAATTTGGGTAGCCCTGAAGAGGGCTTTTGGTGAAGCTGCTTTCTCTCGTATCAAGAGAACAGTTTACTTCTTGGCTGCCTTGGCCTTTTTAGGAGATTTCTTGGCGGCTTTCTTTGCTGCTGGCTTTTTGGCTGCCTTTGGCTTGGCGGCTTTTGGCTTAGCTGCTTTTTTGGCTGCTGGTTTCTTTGCTGCTTTTGGCTTCTTGGCGGCTTT
The DNA here is from genome assembly GCA_021292105.1 of Anadara kagoshimensis. NCBI lineage: Eukaryota > Metazoa > Mollusca > Bivalvia > Arcoida > Arcidae > Anadara > Anadara kagoshimensis. The sequence goes on from CM037862.1 coordinate 38,630,962, forward strand.
TGGTTTAGCTGCCTTGGGCTTCTTTACTTTCTTTGCTGCTGGTTTCTTGGCTGCTTTAGGCTTCTTTGCCTTTGGCTTTTTGACTGCTTTTGGTTTCTCTCCGAGCTTGAATGATCCGGTGTGGTTCTTTGGTGAAACCAATGTGCCTTTCTTCAGTCCAGCTCTCAATGCCAATTTCAAATGGTTGTTGGCGGATTTAGGATCAACTTTGAAGTTGGCCAAGATGTATACGAGGATAGCTTTTCTGGATGTGCCATTCCTGTCTTTCTTAGCTGTGATAGCCTTGGCGATCATTTCGCTGTATTTTGGGTGGCTTGCTGGTGCCTTGGGCTTGGAAGCCTTCTTTGGTGTCTTCTTAGCGGGTGCTGCTGGTGCTGGTGCTGCGTCTGCCATCTCGATAACTTTATGATTACTGTATTACAGTGACCGAATTCAATACAAAATGTAGAATAAACACAGTTGTCGCTCCGCTGTATATATTACACCAGTACGGACGTCGTAGAAGACACCCTTTGAAATGTAACTACGATCTGCAATAAACATTGTGTATTCTACAAAATCGTGTTTCCTTACCTTTTTAAATTGTGAATTTCTAAATAAATTTCAATGACAAGCTATATAAATCGGCAATTATTGTTAAGAGTAAACTTCAAAATTCTATTTTTTTTGTCTTTTTCTGATATTTAATGGGTGAAATAGGTATATTTTTCAAGTTTTATGTAAAAAATGCGTTCTCGTAATGCAATTTTTTCTAAAAATTTATTTCATAGAGTCATAATAAATTTATTTTTTCTAAAATTTCTTTTGAAAAATGAAATTTTAATATTTTATCTTGCTATGTTTGCTGTTTCAGTATTATTTTTGAACTTAAACGGGTTTAGATTCTTATTTAAAATCGAACGGAGAAACACAAAATCGTGAACAAACCGCCCGCCATGTTTAATATACGAGAATAAACATTAGAACGCAAATAAAATTTTCGACTCAAAATTTAACCATATTTCCCCGAAAAATAAATCGTTATTCAAAATACAAATTTCTTTTTTAATATATCGATAATTATTAATGATCTGAATTGAACGAGGTGTGTTTTGGACAAAAATGCAGGCTAGGTATACGGCGTCTTATTCGATATCTGAATGAGGGGGTATTTTGTTATTGTCCGTTGTAAACCATCTTTTACATTTTCTAAAAAATTCGTTCATATAATTCATAATATAAAATAACTTAAAATACAAAAAAATTAATAGAGACAAAAATGCGTTTTTCTTCCCGTACTGTTTAATTGCTCTACCTGGACCAAAAATTCACCATTGTTTCAATGTGCAGTATTTTGGAGACAAACTAAAACTACAGTAGAAATAAATTTCTTTTGCTCTTGCATAAAACAGAACGAAGCTAATTCCAAAGTACCGCACGTACATACGTACGCACGCACGTTACGATAATCATTTTAAATCATTTATTTATTTATTTATTTATTTATTTATGTTATTTATTTATTTATTTATTTATTTCGTTGTGGATTTATTATTCAGCCGCTACAAAGTATCTTTTCGACCATAAATTCCTAAGCAAAAGGGTTGAATTTACAAAATGGTGTTCATTAGAACAACTGGAAGATGTAGAGAAATTCATGTACCTCGGCAGCATAGTAACAACAACAGGAGGTACAGACGAGGACATAACATCCCGAATCAACAAAGCTCGTCATGTGTTTGCCATCTTGAAACCAGTATGGACCTCCTCCTGCATGACAACAAGGACAAAGCTGAGGATCTTTAATAGTAACGTAAAATCTGTATTACTATATGGATCCGAAAGCTGGAAGCTCCGGAAAGACCTGATAAGAAAACTGAGAGTGTTTGTTAACCAATGCCTGAGGACCATATACAAGATCAGATGGCCAAGAATAGTGTCTAACAGCGATCTTAAAGAGCTGACCGGACAAGAAGGAAATGGAGATCTTAGGAAAGATCAGAGCGACATTACCAGGGAGAGCCTTTTCTGGACAGCCGACGGGAAAAGAAAGAGAGGCAGGCCAAAAACAACATGGCGAAGAACAGCCGAAAGCGAGTTGAAACAACTTGGGTGGTCCTGGAAGGAGATAGAGAAGAGAGCGAAAGATAGGACTGAGTGGAGAGACTGTGTGGCTGCCTTATGTGCCGCATGGCACGAGGAGACATAAGTAAGTAAGTAAGTTCATTTTTACGTGCAGAGCACGGGAAGCGTCATATTAGAATTTTCTGAATATTATAATTTTAAATATTTATCAATTTATTCTAAACATTCATGATATGACAGAAGAATGAATCCAAACCAACTTTCTTTTACGGTTATTTTATTATCAGGCCCCGGTTTCACAATCATTCCTTATAAAATTTTGCTAAGTTTTTAAGTTAAGGAAAATCTTAGCTAAGGAATGATCGTGAAACTGGAGCCAGAAGCGATTAATTTGGTGTCTACCCACTTAATATTATTCTTTATCAGAAAGCGAGTGGTCCAATTGGTAGAACGTTTTGCTCATCATGGTGGCCCCATTGGTAGGCAGCCCTCAATTTTGTCTACTACATGTACAATGGTGGCCAAATCGACCCGGAATTGTGTCTGACGACATAAAACTTGTAAATGGTCGCCAGCTTGCCAACTTTAAATTTGAACTTTTGTGACCAGAAAACAGATATTATTTCTGCGTCCCAAAATTTTCATGATACTGTTACCAAGTTAGGCAATTGTAATGGACAATTTACATCATCAATATTGTTACTAATAACACTGATGTAGTGATAGTAAGTCAATTAAAAAGTGCAATTTTGTTTTTCATACCTAAAAGATGCCTTGATTTTATTTTCCTTCATTTGCATGAAAATTTTGCCTGGCCACTTGGAATTTCCACTAGCCACCTGAAAATTTTAATCGGTGGCCAGCTGGCCACTTGGTTTCAAAACCCACTTTGAGGGCTGGTAGGATGCTTTCTCCGACAGCAGGAGACCGATCGCTAGTTTGATCAGATAAAAAAATTAGGCCAACCAAAAATTGAAGAAGAAAGAGAAAACAGAGATGAGAGAAAACAAATTGCAACAATTTGAATGGATTTAATGGCAGCTATATCTCCGCCATCTAGTACAGGCAGTGGTTGTTTGGGCTATTTTTTTTACTGACATGTGCTTTTTTTTTACTATAATGTATATTGTTCACTGATGACACTAATGACTGATGGTAACTATTAAAGAGGGCAAGAATACTTATCAAGTCAGTCCTTGATAAACACGGCATGCATTTTGCATTCGACGCCAAAACCAAAAGAAACACTAAACTCATTGGAAAATTCTTATACGGTGGTGTTCAGTATTATGCACTACAACGGTGCTTAGATTTGCATTCATTTACTAGTACTTCTCTATAAGGAGGGTCTAGCCTATTGACAGTGGGTGCGGTGCACCCATGTGTGGGTGCGTTTTACGCCCTAGTCAGGATTTTTCACTGAGTTCTTTGATGGTGGATGGAGGCATGGAACCGGAATGCCCGGGGGGAAAAACCAACGGCCCTTCAGCAAGAGAGGCGACAAACTTTCTTACACTAGGAGATTACAACCTAGGCCACGTGTGAGAGGGGGTTTGATCCGCGAGCAGGCTGTTAAATCACTCGGCCACAGATGCCCCTATCTTAACATGTAATGAAGACTACAGTTCATCACTGGTAGATGACAAACTTTACTGGATTACACAATCAACTGTGTATGTTTCTTTCCATCCAACTTTTTTCGAACTTAAATTATTTTCATGGTTAAATAAAGTACCTTGCAGTAACTCCCTATACTTTACTCAGCTGTGCACACTACATAAAAAGAAAGCACATTGCACCACTGCGTTCTTGAAGCGGATATGAGCGGCTGTCCCACATCTGTAAAGGTTAAGTGCTGCACTACACATGTGCGCCTTTCTCCAGCAAGTCCATAAGAAGTCGGGATAGCCATCAATGCCACTACTCTAGAGATGTTCAAGTCAAGATCTCAAGTGATCTGTCAGTGGCGTAGCCAGAAATATGTGAATGTGCAAGCCTGGTGACAATAGCACCATGCACGTCGTCTGTTTGCATGCTTTGAAAAAAATGAGCAATTTGGTACATTTTTAAGCATTCTTAAACAATTTTTACGTGAGTAAAAAGAGTTTTAAATCTTTTTGGTTGTTCGTATTCATCAATAACATCCCCGATTAAAAAAAAGAGATGAAAAAGATTTGATATTTGTGTTACATCCAACTGAGCTGACTTTTCAGGAATCTTTCTTTTCTCACTAATTTACTGCAAAATCTTAACATAACATTTTTTATCAAAACGGATTATTGGCTTATATGCACGCTACGCCACGTGGAGAAACCAAGAACTCTTTTTTTACTACATTTAATCGCATATATTGGAATGCTACGGTAAAATTTCTCTTTTAATGCATGCAGCAATTACATGCATGCATCTGCTAGATGTTAGAGTGATCTCCCTTAGACTGAAAATCGTCAATTGAAAACGGCTCGTCCACCAGTATGATGTACTAGTATTTAGTGCCTGACTAAGAACCTTTTATTTTTCACTTGTACAAATAATAATAATATAATGTATTGCTCACTGATTAATACATTATTATTATTATGTGTGCTAGCAAAAAATAAAAGGTCCTTCTTCCATTAACGGTTATTGGAACTGATGACAGGGGTCCCTTAGCTTTTTTACTTGTCATACAAATCTTATTCTCAAAGATGAAAGAGAAATATTTATACTTTGACAAATGCTCAGATTTCACTAAATTAAAACTTGTTCTTAATAATAATAGTTTTGATTTGCTTCACAATATTGTGCAATATATTAGTACCTGTTATGATATAAGAAATTCTCTTTTAACATGATTGCTTTGTAAATATATAAGTAATTGAACCCAGGGATGTTGCTTAAAAACTCAAAATTTCAAGTATATGAAAGGATGATACCCAAAACGCCGAGCTATCCGCCTATAGGATTCAAAATTTAAAAGTATGCTGAATACATATTGATAGTGAAAAAATCTAAAGCTAATATTATTATGTAAAAGTTTATATGGTAAAATTCTCAGTAGAATATTGCATTAAATGTTTAACACATATAATTTATTTGGTTTGCCTCCGTATAACTCTATACAAACATGGAACAAGTCAGTGAAAATCAACAAGTTTTTAATAAATACACATAGAGCGCATGCCTCTCCATTAAAGATATTTTGAATAGAAAAACTATATTATTATACTGTTAGATATGCAAAGTTTGGTCAATGGAGAGATATGCGCTGATACTGAATTTTGTAAAAATCAATGTTTAGAGAGTTACCCCAATATAACCTCTTAATATACCGTACTATACTTGTACTTGATATTAATAAATCGCTAATGCCAACAATTGCCTGCGTGGTGTAGTGGATATATGTAGGGACTATCATGTCTTATGTTGTGGGTTCAAATACCCACATTACCATTTTATTTTTTATCTTAATTAATTTGAATAAAATGTACATTTTACGACTTTATTTCTTTCTTTTTTTTATCTTACTTTGTGTTATTTACAATATTATTTCTTTCTGCCACAAATAACATAATAGAAATAAAGGCATGCACACACATTTGCTTTATACAGCGACATTACAGTCCAGTTTAAGGCCACTTGTAATTTCCTGTGTGTTTCGTGTACGATGAACACGTGCTAGTAAATAAAATGCCAAAACATTAAATTGTTTAAGTGCAATCGTCGCACAAAAAAGGCTATAGATGAAAAGTCGGGATAGGTTTCATATGCGATAAATGTCACTAGCTGAGCAAGACTGAAGATCATAAGCCTGCGGTCCTCGAATTCAGGCAAGAATTGACATTTTCGTCAAATAAGTCATCCTTGATAATCTTGCTACAAAGGTTATATCATTAAAGTGCTCAGTTGGTAGAGTGATCGCTGCGTAAGTGGGAGGTCGTGGGTTCGACCCCCGGACGGGTCTGACCCAAGACTTGAAAGTGGGTAGTGACTGTTCTTTCGCCAAGCACTAGGCATTACGAAATGAAAGTCACGGTTCTTTCTGATGGGAACTTAAAATGAACGAGGTCCCATTTCACGGTGGGCTTGACACGCTAAAGAACTCCGCTGTATAATTCCATCAGCGCAACGCACAGGCGAAATTTCTGCACCTTCGCCTATAGCCGTCGACGTCTCGATATAAGTGAAATAGTCTTGACTTGGACGTTAAACACCATTACTCAATTCAACTCATTAAAGTCCATAGCACTAAGATCTAAAAGCTTTGCGTTAAGACTGCTCTTGACAAAGTTTAGAAATGATCTTTCCCATTAATTCTTAGCAACACTATGCGGTCTGCAAAATGCTTCACAGTTGTGCAGCACAGGTGGTTCTAACAGCAGAGTTTATTGAATGTCTTCTATGACTGATTCCATCTAAATGCAAGTATGTCAACCTTAACTGAAATATCATACTGACACAATATATACGCATTACGGCGCAAAACAAATCAAGTCATTGTGACACGTGGGTTTTTGTTTTTGTGCATGCGGCTTTCTAGCAGAGTAATGGCAACCAACCAGTAAAGTCAGTGTCCACACACGTCATTATAAAAAAGGAAAAATGTTATTCATATGCAACGGATATATTTACACAGAGATTTATTTATATTTGGCCTCATGTAGTGGCACCTATAGAGGCTCAAAAAGGGTGTTACCTAGTTTCTGGCGTATATATTCCTGCTCGGCGTTTTGAGAATCATTCTTTATTACATTTCTTTTTATGCATCTGTTTTTGTATGTATGTTACTGTTGTATGTCTATTTGTCATTTGCCATAACCTGTACTGTGTTTGAGCAATAAAGTTATTATTATTATTATTATACATGGAAGTCTGATGGGGTATTTTTTTGTTAATTAATATGTTTATCACACGTTATATACTGCACTTATATGGCAATTAACTTGAATTAAATGGAATTATTAAAGATGAGCACCGGAGCTACATCACATAAAGTGTCAATCTGAGGATTGTTAATAAATTTGCACCAACAAGACAATAGGGAATTATTAAAATTATTACATTGATTTTCTAGTTGTCACATACAGGTGCATGGTGGACCTTTTAATTAAACAGTCGCTGCATCCGAGGATGGGACTCTAGTGTGTAACCAGTGCTACCTATCCCAAGCAACATTATACAGTTAGTGCACTAACTGTTGGTGAGCTAGTGGTGATGACTAATGGGTTTGAACCTCGGTCGGGACTGACCAAGTCACGGGGTACTTCAGAGAAGACCTTAAAAACTGATTCCCCGTGTCACTGTAGGCGTGGTACGTAAAAGAACCATCCCTGCGATATTGGTCCGAGCGCGTGTGTCTGTACGTACGTGTGTGTTTACGATCTCTCTCATAGCGCGGAAGGGTATATTTGCATATGTAGCACAATATGCGTTCATCCCCGCACTCTCTCGGCAAATGTAAAAATTCTGCCGCATCACATATACTTGGTGAAATCTCGATATAAGTGAAATATTCTTGACTGGGACGTTAAACCTCATCGATGTTAATGCAGTAGGGTGTTTGTGTTTTAGAGTACTAAATTAATTTAACAAATATTGGGACATATAGTCTTACAAATTACCCATCAGGCCATGTTCTGTTAGGCGAAGGAAGTCGCAAAAAAGTCGAGATGATACTAACAGGTGTGATTTTCATCGCGCCCGCGTGTGTGTGTGTGTGTGTGTGTGTGTGTGTGAAGTTTCGTCCGACATCCCTATCGCTGGAAAAGACGTAATTCACATTATTCGCACTTACAAAATACGTCCTGGTCTTCGTTAACACCTAACATGCACACTTAACATTTTGAAAATTTAATCGAATTAAGTTAAACTTGTCGAAATATAGTACTTCTGCATTTACAAAAGTTTTTAAGTAAAAAATTAAAATAACAAAATACTTTAACTCAGAATATTTGATTTGTGTTCACAAAACTTTAAATTTAAATCAAATTCGCTTGAAATTCAGAAAAAAAGAATTTGGTCGAAATACAGAATCGAAAATTTTTTGAAAAAATATCGGTAACAAAATAATTCAGAACAACCAAAATTTGTATTATAAACTCGCTTTAAAACGACACCAAAGTTCGCCGACCTTGGCAATCAACGACGAGATCACCCGTGATAAAACGGATTTCCGATTATAATTACAACTAGATCTTTTCGAAAAATGTGGGTAGCCCTGAAAAGGGCTTTTGGTGAAGCTGCCTTCTTTCGTATCAAGAGAACTGTTTACTTCTTGGCTGTCTTGGCCTTTTTAGGAGATTTCTTGGCGGCTTTCTTTGCTGCTGGCTTTTTGGCTGCCTTTGGCTTGGCGGCTTTTGGCTTAGCTGCTTTTTTGGCTGCTGGTTTCTTTGCTGCTTTTGGCTTCTTGGCGGCTTTTGGTTTAGCTGCCTTGGGCTTCTTTACTTTCTTTGCTGCTGGTTTCTTGGCTGCTTTAGGCTTCTTTGCCTTTGGCTTTTTGACTGCTTTTGGTTTCTCTCCGAGCTTGAATGATCCGGTGTGGTTCTTTGGTGAAACCAATGTGCCTTTCTTCAGTCCAGCTCTCAATGCCAATTTCAAATGGTTGTTGGCGGATTTAGGATCAACTTTGAAGTTGGCCAAGATGTATACGAGGATAGCTTTTCTGGATGTGCCATTCCTGTCTTTCTTAGCTGTGATAGCCTTGGCGATCATTTCGCTGTATTTTGGGTGGCTTGCTGGTGCCTTGGGCTTGGAAGCCTTCTTTGGTGTCTTCTTAGCGGGTGCTGCTGGTGCTGGTGCTGCGTCTGCCATCTCGATAACTTTCTGAGTACTGTATTACAGTGACCGAATTCAATACAAAATGTAGAATAAACAGCGTTGTCGCTCCGCTGTATATATTACACCAGTACGGACGTCGTAGAAGACACCCCTTTAAAATACACGTATACTCTGCAATAAACATGTATATTCTACAAAATCGTGTTTCCTCGCCTCATTTGATTGACAATTTCTTAATAAATTTGAATAAAAGTGACCAAACCATGGTCATTAATTTAAAGTACAAGCATAATATTTTCAATATTTATAACATTTTCTGATATTCATTCGGTAAATTAAATATATTTTGCAGGATTAATGTCAGAATTGCGTCGTCAGAACTAAAATTTTTCGAAAAAAATGTTTCATACGGCTTCAATTTTTACGATATTGTATATTTCTTGTGTTCAAATTAAAAATTAAGTTTTTTACTTTGCTTTACATGATATTTTACGTCTGTCTTTCAATACAGAAAGGTAAAAATTCTTGTTCAAAGATGAGCGGAAAAACACAAAAATTTCCATAAACCGCCCGCCATGTTATTTTTACGGCGAATAACCTTCGAAATAAAAGCATTTTTATTTACCTTTTTGCATGCATTTTTCAGTTTTATAATAAATCAACAGTTTTCTTTTTTATGAAATTTATTCTAAATAGTGAAATAAACATTATATTGCGAGAAAAATATATTTATTTAGTAATTCATGGACAGGTTTACACATACTAACATTGACACATACAATGGCTTTCCCTAGGGTTTATAACATTCGAAATTTTCTCTGTTCATAATTCGTAAAAACACTAAAAACAAAATAAAATCAATTTTAAAAAAATCAAAAGTTTGTGAAATATATTTTCATGAAATATGACAATATTTTTTAACGCGCATATGTTTATTATAAAAACGTTTATATTTCCATAGTAAATATCTAGGAAAATACATTTGTATATGAAATTTTAATAATTCTGGTTGAATTCTCAAAAAGCCCATCCCACCCCTAAATACAGAAAAAATACAAATTTCTTTTCAAATGAAATGAAAAAAAATGTCATAATTAAAAAAAAAAAAAGAAAAATGTCGTAATTTAAAAAAAAAATTAATTAGTGTTATAGAAAATCAGAAAATACATATTACACACACTGAGTATGTGTTGATAGATGATAGGGGTGCTAAAAATTCTCTGACTATTTGTCAAATTTTACTTGGTGGTGTCTTGCAAAACTAAAGTTGAAAATTAAAAAAGGGGGTTTTAAAATTGATGAATTTAGAAAACCATCATACACAAGCATTAAAAAAAGCTACCATTCATTACCACATATGACATGTACGATAACTCTTCACCCTAATGCTATCTCGGGTGTCGCTTTGAAAATTTCAATGTTTTGAGAAGTGTTAAATATATTTTTAAAAAAATTCTGTACAATTCAACTGCTGTAGGATCATTAATATTCGCGGGTTTAAAATTTCGCGGATTTGTAATTATTAAAGAAGAAGAAGAATTCCAGTGGAGTTGTGTTTTGTGAGAGTAAATCTCATTGGGCCTTGGTAAATAATGATAATAGCTAACATTATTTTTCGCGGTAATCCACGGGAAAATTTAATAACCGCAAAAAATTGTGACTTTGCAGTACTTGATCAAGGAAAAAGAAGGCCAACACCAGACATTAAAGCTGACATGTAGAATGTGACGGAACAAACGGAATGCTGGTGCGGGCTTCTGTGTGATATCGATACTGTCCAATCAACCAAACGCAGACTGAATAGACAATTTGACCTGCCCCATACTGCATAGATAGATAGATAGATTGATTGATTGATTGATTGATTGATTGATTGATTGATTGATTGATTGATTGATTGATTGATTGATTTATTGATTGATTGATTGATTGATGACAGTTTTAAGTTCTTTTTTAAGAATGTTTCACTCATATCGAAACGTCACCAGCCATAGATGAAGTGGCAGAATAAAAGAGAGTTTAAAAATCCTGTAAAAGTTTGATGATCCAGAACCTAATAATGAATTATTCAAAATTCTAAAAAAAATCATGTATCCATGTCCAGTGTTATTGGAGATTTTTTATGAAACATAAATAAGTACATTTTATCAGACCCACAGGTATTTTGTATAGGGATGGATTACTGTCTCAGGACACACTTACGGTGGTCATGGCTAGTGAGGTCCGGAGGTGCTCTCCTAGAAATATTTTTAAACTTGCACATGAAAGGGTGCTTTTGTGAGTATTATAATGGATAATTTAAGACTTTAAAAGTGCTTATTAAATGTTTTCAGATGCGTTAACGTCCTTGCTTCCCCTGGATACGAGTAATCCAGTAATGATGAGTAAGCAACTACAGGTCCCAGTTTCACAGTTTTTCCTTAACTAAGATTTCCTTAACTTAAATCTGGCTAATCTTGCCAATCTTTTATGCCATACAAATAAAAAAACCAACCAAATTAAAATACAAATTAATGTAATAAGCTTAGAGTGATCTTCAGAATGACACCTTAAATTCCACGAATATATAGAAAATTAAAAATATATATATTCAGTTTTCAAATTTAGCTGATTTTAAATTAAGAAAAATGACATCCCTGGCATTCTAAGTTTAGCAGTGTTGTAAGGACAACATAGTCATTGGTCATATTACAAATATAAATAATTTAATTGAAAATTCTACAAATACATATAGATTCTATTGAAGTCTACACCACTGCGGTAGCTCATTTGGTAGAGTGCTCGCTCCGTAAGTAGGGGTCGTGGGTTCCAACCCCGACCGGGTCTGACCCAAGACTTAAAAGTGGGTAGTGCAGTCGGCATTACGAAATAAAAGTCATGGTTCTTTCTGGAGGTCTTGTGTCACGGTGAGCTTGGTACGATAAAGAACCCTGCTGTATAATGCCATCAGCGCAACGCACAGGCAATTTCTGCACCTTCATCTATAGCTGGCGACGTCTCGATATAAGTGAAATATTCTTGACTGGTATGTTAAACACCATTACTCAACTCAACTGTCAATGTCCAGATGAGATGCCGATTCGACACAATTCGTTAGCTATGATGTAAATGTCCATTATGACAATTATAAATGGATTTGTTAGTTGTTTTGTAGAATTACCACATTAAATAAAATATTAAAAGTTATGAACATGACAGAATTTAAAAAAAATATTTTTTTTAGTTTAAGATTGTAAAAATTAAAAAAAGAAATTTATACACGACAATAATAATAGATCAAGCACCGCAAGAAGGTAAAGAACTGAGTTGCCTCCCTTAGACTGTCTGGTTCCTTTGAACCAATCACGAACAAACCAGTCCTTTCTTATAATGAAAAAGGTATAAAAATTCAGAATCAACCACAAAAATACCAATAACCCATGTTCAAATCACAATCCCAAAAGCAAAAGCAAAGTAAAAACTTTCTTATGATAAAAAAATCTCAAAACTTACAATTAACCAAAAACGCCCCAATCCATGTTGCACAAACACACAAATCCATGTGCAAATCACAGTTCCAAAAGAGAAAGCTAAATCTTTCTTATAATCAAAGTTGATTATTTTGATTAAAACCTAATTTCACGCTTATAGAATTTAACATGACTCTAGTGTGGGTTATCAAGATTTGAGAGCATGTCCCAGACCACATAATTTATTATAACATCTGACTTTAAATAATTGCATGTGCATGCGTCGATAAAATGCACATACACATTAATAATGCAGCCAAAAACAGTTATATACAGTACAGGGCTGTCGAAAGTTTGACACTGAGAGTCAGGACCTCGGCTGCCCAGTAGCCTAGCTATGGATGCCTAGTAGCCGAAACGCTGTCACTGTGTCAGCTTAGTTGGTAGAGTGCTCGCTCCATAAGTGGGAGGTGGTGGGTTCTAAAACCGACCTGGTCTGACCCAAAATTTGAAAGTTGGTAGTGACTGTTCTTTCGCCAAGCACTCGGCATTACGAAATGAAAGTCACGGTTTTTTCGGATGGGAACTTAAAATAAACGAGGTCCCGTGTCATGGTAGGCTTGACACAATAAAGAACCCTGCTGTATACTGCTATATCAGCGCAACGCACATGCAAAATTTCTGCACCTTCGCCTATAGCTGGCGACGTCTCGATATAAGTGAAATATTCTTGACTGGGACGTTAAACACTACAACTCAACTCATTAAATAAATCACAAAATTCATGTTTACAATATATATAATAACTTTATTGGTTCTGCAAAAACTACATACAATGCTTTATATTGGAGCCATACCAACAAGTACCCGAAGTTGTTCAAATATAAAGAACATTATAACGGTATGTGGTCCAATCCTCAACCAGTTGGGGTTGAATCCTTTATAGAGCCCAAGTGGTCCCTCCTGAGCTATGGTCTTGTAGAAACAGTCAAATGCTGAAGTATACTTCTTGGTGGTCGTGCCTGTGGATAGAAAGAACGATGTTATCGGTCAATTTATACTTTATTTGTCTATGAATTGAATGATGAGTGAATATATTTTGGGGTCTATCATTTTTAACATGACATCCGAATATGAAACATTGTCCGAAAACGTAATTTAGGTACAATTGTCTAAAATCTTGTACCCAGAAATTGTAAAATCACTTTATCACCACATCTGTACTCTACTTTAATAAAACCATACTGGGTCATATTCTCTAATTTTGGCCTATCTTTCGTCTAGTTTTCATATTTGGAATATGTATTCCTTGCTGTGTCGATAGGTCAGCTTACAGATCGTAGCGCTTCTAACCTCTTAGGTTCGAACCCCATTCGGGACGGTTCCTGGCCTTAGAAAGTTTGTCAGTTCACTTGCCATAAGTCGGTGGTTTTCTTCGGGCACTCCGGTTTCCTTCGCCATTTCTGGACTAGCCGCCTCGTTATAAGTGAAAAAACCATGACTGGGTGTAAAGCACTATTACCTCTCTCTTGTATCTAGAGGAAATCTCATTAGTAATGAGTTACGAGTGACATTTTCTGTTTTTGCTGTTTTGCCATGAATATGAAACAGTACTGTTAAAATCAAACACAGGCATACTAGTCCATGTCCAAATCGCAACCCCATAAGCGAAGTGAAAAATTTGAAACTGACAACCACCAGGGAAGTCAGACCGCGTGTTCCGGGAGGGCAAGCAACCCTTGTTTAGCTAGCTACCTCCGCCACTCGTGAAGTCAAAATTGAGAAAGAAATATGAAGCTAATGGACGTCAATTATATTCGGGATAATTATGGATACAGATGTATGTATCATGTATCATACTTATTAACAAGATTGTGATGACGACCATAAAACTTTGTGAGTGTCTTGATTAACCTCGACTTGCAATATCCCGAGTTAAAAGAATGTTATATGGATATCCAGTATGTAGTGTGTTTGGTGATAAAACAACTAACGTTACATTGGAAAATCCTAAAAAAAGCCATCTATAACGTACCCGATTTTTGGTTCATTATTCGAGTTTTAACCACGTCAATCGGAGATGTGGTAAATGCTGTTATGAACCCAGCTACCATAGATGAGACCACGTGTAATGGAGCGCCCTCTGTCATGAGTTTATGATTCAGAAGTGTGTGCTTAGTATGATCATACACAGGAATCTGAAATGACAGAAAAACCAATAAAAGAATCAAATTTTGTACAGAAGTCGTTACGAAATAAAATAATATCTCTCTATCCAAAATTACCCTGGATATTTTGACGTCCCATAGTTCCAAGTTCATTACATTGCATACGTGCCGAGTGAAGCTAGCTAAACTGACAAGAGGTGCCTGCTTTTCCGGAGCATCTGGCCTCACTTCCTTTGTGGAAGTTGGCGTTTTTAACTTAAATTGCCTCAAAGTTTTTTCTTTGCGTTTGGACTGTGATTTGGACATGGATTGGTATCCGTATGTAAACTATCAATTATGCACTTGGCAATAAGAGTTTTCCGCGGAGCGCTATGCATACACGTCACTCACTTGCAAAAGAGAACAATTGTAACTTTGAAATAACCAGAGTCACAGGAGTATCAAAACAGAAACATATTACATCATCGGTTGTGTCATCATCTTACATCCCTCAGACACACTGACTAATGATGACCGATATGTCGTCATCATCAATGCCGTCACCGAGACAGCCATTGTATAGTGGAACATTACGATACAGTTAAGTTTCTGTAATTTGGCGGATGTGTTCTATACATAAGTTTAAGCTGTTTTTTTCTTTTGCAAATGAGTTCAGCGAATTCAAATACTAAGCCCTGTGTCATGGTAATCATTCTACGGCAAAACACTTTTTTTGCATAAGAAAGGGTATAAAGCATTTCTAAAAAGGCTTCTAACAAGTCAAATCTCAACGACTGGGAAAATCATGAATAAGTAGTCATATCCTTCAGCATCCCGAGTCCTTCGTCATTATATTTTGTAAATTTTCAAATTGTTTCATAGATTTACTGGACTATTTAATATGATCAAAATTACTAACCTGTGTCGCTGTTAATACAGCAGCCCTCTTGACTGTGGGACCCACGCCAGTGTATAGACCTTTTACGCCTTCTCTTTTCAGTATCGTTCGAAATGCTGAAAATGTACTCGCATAATTTGTTGTTTCGCCTACTTTTAATGGGCTTCCTTCTGCTTGCATTCTAACTTTTACTAAGTCAGTCGGTGTTGCAATAGAACTGCCAACAATCCCTGCAAAAGAAAATAAGTCGTATGCCGATGTGGGTTTTCTGAAAAAGAGTGCTAAAAACACACACGCACATACCGGTACTGTCCCATGTCCAAATTAAAGTCCCAAAATCAAAGTAAAAACTTATAAAAGTGGTTAATTAAGTTGTGAACTTTCAGGGAAATAAGGCTTGGTGCTAGTTAGCTAAATCCGTCAGGTGCAAAGTAATTCCAGAGAAGGGATTGATACTACTTCCTGTAAAGTAAAGAATAAGCTTTTTCAAATTATTCAATCTGGAGAAACACTATGTGAGATTAAGAACTCTACTACCGACAGAAAGTATGAAAATAGACAGAAATTTTTGTCTTGCAGTAAAAAAAAACATTGTTCAGACTAAATGATGCCATGGTAATATAAAAAAGATGTTTTACCAGGCAGATAGTTCGACCTGCTGCTTAAAATTTATGGACTTATCTAATGTGCTCTGTATCTTCTACGACGTTAACATGAAAGTCCTTGTTAGTGACATGTTTCACTTTTTCATTTTTCATTTTGACTCGACAGTACTTCTTTTTATAGATGATAGGGGCCGAAGTAAAAAATATTTCGGTGTAATAGGTCTATTATATTTTCATCATACCGCATATAGCACCGGAGCAAATTTTCTTCCATAATGGCGTATGAGCCGGGTCATGAGCTCCAAATAAAACTTTGACTTGTTCATATGCGCCTAGACGAATAGTGCTGTAACTACCCTCTCTCAACAATGATGGGAACAGTCTGAAATAAAGAAATAGATTAATAAACTAAAGCATTCTCTTAAGACAAATACACCAATCCCCAACCTCGCCTCTTGTTTGGCCTCGTGATCTTGACATTCACTTACATTTTGCATGCGACACATTGCCTTGTGTTTGTATATACATTTGTTCCAAGTTTGATCAAAATATATCCATGTATGTCGAAGTTATGCTGCGTACGTGTTATCAGGACGAACGCCTAATATAAATATCCCCTAAATTTCGTTTATTGAGGGGGTACATTGCAATAAGGTGTAATTAATTATGTTTGGTACAATTAAAACTTGCACCCTTTTCTGTGCTTAAACAATAGGAAATAGCAACAATTAACCACCAGATTGGGCTGATGGTGGTGGTGATGATTTGATGATACAGACGGAAAGACGACAATGATGATGAGGAGGAGAAAGAGGAAGCAGACGACAATGATGATGATGACGAGAAGGAGGAGGAAGCAGACGACAGTGATGATGATGAGGAGGAGGAAGCATACGACAGTGATGACGAGGAGGAGGAGGAAGAGGAAGCAGACGACAGTGGTAATGATGATGATGATGATGATGATGATGATGATGATGAGGAAGCAGACGACAATGATGATGATGATGATGATGCTGATGCTGAAAAGGAGGAGGTGAACGCAGACGACAATGATGATGAGGAGGAGAAAGCAGACGATAATTATGAGGGCGGCGCGGTTGCTGCTGTTGAGGCTAGAGAAAGAATTTCTTATAACAATTAACAACCTTACCCTCTATACAGTCCCCGTAGCCCCTCGTCTTTGAATATCTGGTGGCCTCCTTTTATCAGTCCTTTGTAATATCGTTGTTTCAGGTGCGTGATTCCTTTTTGAAGCGATAACTCATTTTCAAGTTGCATCCGGATTTTTATAACGTCGATAGGATTTGTGACTGGAAATATAATGCCATAATGATAATTATAATTACTAAGTACGCACCCGGCCGCGTCTGACCCAAGACCTAAAAGTGGGTAGTGACTGTTCTTTCGCCAAGCACTCGGCATTACAAAATGAAAGTCACGGTTCTTTCGGATGGGAACTTAAAATAAACGAGGTCCCGTGTCTTGGTAGGCTTGGCACGATAAAGAACCCTGCTGTAAAATACCATCAGCAAAATTTCTGCACCTTCGCCTATAGCTGGCGACGTCTCGATATAATTGAAATATTCTTGACTGGGACGTTAAACACCATTACTCACTCACTCACTCACTAAGTACGTGCTACAAAAAAATATAAAAGCGGTTTTCGGCCGAATAACTGCCTTCACATCTTCATCATCGCGAAGACGCGAAACGTGAATATGAAATTGCGACGAATATGATATGGCGACACTGATAGTAACTTGGCTTATGTGCTTGTTTGCTTTATCACTTTCGAAACTGCTAAATAACTTCGGTTTAGCAACATTGAAACTCCATACCTTCTCTTCATTGCCTTCGAATCTTCATTTCTTCGATTTACCGTCTTCGAAACTTCATAACTTCGCTTTATTACCGTCAAAACGTCATAACTTCGCTTCATTGCCATCGAAACTTCATTTCTTCGCTTTTCCGTCTTCGATACTTTAAAACTTCGCTACTTCGCTTTTTCGCTGTGGAAACTTCATAACCGGCTTTGCTCTTTGTTTTAACGCTATCGAAACTTCATAACTTTATCGCTATCGAATTCGAAACTTCATAACTTCGATTTATCGCCAACGAAGCTTCATAACTTCGATTTATCGCCAACGAAGCTTCATAACTTCGATTTATCGCCAACGAAACTTCATAACTTCGATTTATCGCCAACGAAACTCAGTCATCACTTCGCTTTATGGCTATCAAAACTAACTTTGCTTAAGCGCTATTGAAACTGCATACTTCGCTTTAGCGCCATCGAAACTTCATAACATCGCTTTCATCGCCTTCGATACTTTATTCCTTCGGTGTATCGTCTTCACTTTTTCTTCTGAATTCGTAGTTTCAGCTCTTTAAATTACACTTGTAACACGGTTTATGTCCGAATTTGCACTGTCAGCAATATACACAAACTGCTCAGAATACGTTCTGCGACTTCCTTGTGTTCAATACATTTTTTTCGTAAAAAAAACACCCAAAGACACCCAATGGATGTACCCGATTACATGACGTAGCACGTAGGTAAACTAAACGCTATCTTACGTTTTGGTGCCAGTGCTGCAAACTCTGGAACATAAGTTTGATAATGTATACTTACCAAAGACGGCTGACATACTGGAAACGCCTGCCAAGACAAATCTCCATAATTGTTCATTCTGTATCTTAGGTTTGTCCATGGTTGTGTCATGTTGTTTCAACATAAATATTTATAAATAAATGGCCTATACCAGTACGGACCTGTCGAACGTTAAACGGTGAGCTGACGAAAAGGAGTCGAAGCTTGGCCGTCGAGTGACCGAGATATGGATAGGTTGTGACCGAAGTGTTGCCGAGAATAGCTGTCAAGATATAGCTAACGAGGGGCCGAAATAAGCTGTGGATTCGGTACCAATTCGTTAGTTTAAGTGTTAAACTTTGGACAGGTCTGTACTGTATTCCACTCCATATTCTCTTGTTTTTATATATACTGTGTATGTAATATGATGATATTTTCATAACCTGAATCGAATACATCTATCTCTTTTCAAATGCAAATGAGTTATCTTATTACGGAATGCTACAATATGAACTATATACAGTGCGTTTCCATCCGTATCAAGTGAATTATGAAGTTTTCTGATGGAGTTATCGCTCTTTCCCTTTGTGGGGTCTTAGCAATATATAGTGTCCTCGGTGGCCTGTGGTCTAAAGCACGCGTTTTTGTTGATCCCAGCGCCTGTCACCCCAAGGTTCGAATCCCACCCGGGCAGACCCTAGACTTAAAAGTTTGTCAGTTCACTTTCGCTTGTCGAAATTCGGTGGGTTTGTGGGTATTTCGATTCACGTCACCATCGCAGAACTGACTCAATATAAGCGTGTGCTGTAGACCACTTGGTCACCGAGATCTCTCTTATATGAGCTTCGTTTCATATTGTGTTTGACATAACCCAACGGTTTCTAGTTGAATGGCCCAACATGGTCTGTTAGGGGTCATAACCGAACACCGGTAGTCTGACAATCATATTTCTGGTGTGCAATCCTATTCTAAAGGCTCACTTTATCTTGCAATATCCCGTGTACGCTGTACCACAGTGGCAATTAACGCTATTAAACGGAAAAATAAATACCATATACTATGTGTTCTCAAACATAATGACATTTTTCAACTGATGAAAAAGTCTTCGATTTTTTTCTACCGCCCATTGTTTAATTCTTCGTTGTATTCATATCATTTTAACCAAAACAAAAGAGTGACAGAGAGCTTGTTACAAATATTGAAAATACGTTTTATTTTATTTTTACATGATCGATATATATTTTACAACAAAATAAACTGCCATTTGCTAGTTTTATTTAATTGGTTTTCGTTTTATTCAATTATTTATTTTTAATGCATTTTCTTTCATTTATTTGTCGGTATTTATTTTTATGCATTAAAACAGTACTGTCATGTCACATTTTAAAAAAAAATTCATTCAGAATATTCAAATATGATATTTTCACGTGTTTCTTTTAATTTTTTTATGAAATTGTTTAAAAATCCAAAAATAGCACTTAACAATTTGCTACTTTTGAATGCTTTAAATGATTTAAAAAAGAGTAATACGTAGACTTTAAATGGAAAAATAACTTCGCTGTAGACATCAGCAAATTAGTTTTTAAGCCGATAAATGCAATAAAGATATTTTCTTATTCGTATCAAAACCTAGTCAAATTAACGACTTTGAACCTATAACCAAAAGTGAGACTAAATGAGGCTAAATGGTGGTAAACACATACGGTATTGGTTATTGTAATACAAACACCATTAACTGTGATAGTGAGAGAGAGAGAGAGAGAGTGTGTGTGTGTGTGTGTGTGTGTGTGTGTGTGTGATAGAGAGAGAGAGAGAGTGTGTGTGTGGTGTGTGTATGTGTGTGTGAGAGAGAGAGAGAGAGAGAGTGTGTGTGTGTGTGTGTGTGTGTGTGATAGTGAGAGAGTGTGTGTGATAGAGAGAGAGTGTGTGCGTGTGTGTGTGTGTGTGTGTATGTGAGAGAGAGAGAGTGTGTGTGTGTGTGTGTGAGAGAGAGAGAGAGAGAGAGAGAGATTTAAACACATTTATCCTTTTATCAGTAAAGGCAGCAACATATAAACAGATTATATTATTACTGATAATTTTATCTATAAAAAGATTTTAAAGCAAATATATTATATCTATTTTCTCATTATTCTAAACTTCTAGTACCCTGTATAGACTTTTTGAAAACTAAAATTTGAATTTTAAAAACAATACCGATGATTCGTTAATTAATTAATTAAACGTATGATACAACCAAAACGTTAACATTAATTTAATTACAAATTCACGGTGTTTTATTTTTCAGTAATCTTAGGTACTTTTTGTCCTTGAAAATTAAAAAAAAAGTCAGTCTTTTATTACTGAAGGCGGTTGCAATTTTCATTTTGCTTTGACCCTAAAAACCTTTTGTTTTCGTCGACTTTGATATCAAAAATGTCGGATTGTCGTCAAATTATTCAGAGTTGTGTGAATTTTAGACCTTCTATTACAAAATCACCACATTCGAATCCACGACAAATATTTCACACTTCACCATCTTTTATTCTATAGAATCATTTCTGTTAGGCTGTTATATGAAGGCCTTGGGGTTGTATCAAATAAAAAGAAGAAAAGATCAATAAGTTGATATGAGGGAGGATAATTAAATTGGGATTACGTCATGATTAAAATTGGATATGAGAGAGAGAGAGAGAGAGAGAGAATAATTAAATTGGGATTGCGTCATTATTAAGAGAGAGAGAGAGTTTATTCATTTAAATATCAGCTGGATATCAAAATATCATTTTGAAATATTTTATGTATGATTTTGGAAAAAATGTTTTCAAGTGTGAAATTAAGGATAAAAAAATAGCAATGATAAATTTTAAAGTTAAATAATTATTAAATATTTCAAATAATCATTGTCGGAATTATCCGCAATTGTTTAATTAATGATTGCAACTAAAACAGCGATTTATTGGAAAAAAAGACAATCAATGAATGCAAAAAAAATTATAATAATAAAAACATAAACTGGTTTTTATAATTTTTTACCCCTCCCGAAAAATCAAAACAGATACCATCATTTGTTTATTTAAAAGATATTGATATGTCAATTCGTTATCAATCAAATTTGGAATCATCGGATCGAGATAAAATAAGCCATTGAACACCTTTTTTGTTTTGTCACGTGGTTTAATGCAAAAATAATCTTTGATCGAATGAGTAATCTTTTGATTCTCTCCGTATCTCCAAAACCAGATTTAAGATTTCGACAACTAAAACTACTCATATTATTTCTTATGATCTTGTATAAATCTAAAGATATAAAACTATAAATAAACAAATTTTATTGGTGCAATTTAGGTAGAATCGTTCAAGTGCTCCAATGTTATAATTCAAATGCGACGCCGCGGGTGGAAAAAGGAACAGCCTGTCAACCTATCGGAGTACAGCCATTTTGAAGTGATTGATTTTGATCGTAGCCGTCGGAGACTGAAGTGGGGAGATAAAATGTCGGGACACAGGAAAGGTTTAGTAGATTTGTAAGAAATAATGGAATTAATATTATTTAAGGAGAACTAATATTACGCGACGACAATGTGAATCAGTGTGTTTATTTTCCGTTTCGGCGTGGGATTTTATTGTTTAACATTTTGTAATTTTCACCTGAGAATATCTGAATATACAGTACAAGTAACGGTGAGTTGCGACAAGAGAGAGCATTATATAATGGCATGGTTTTTGTGTAGAGGAATGTATTTCAATGCATGTCAGCTTTTTATAATTATTTTACATTCAACATTATGCATTTGTTATAATATACATATATCGGAATCACAGATTCCTGGATCTATAGTTTTCAATGCAAGTCATGGAACCGGTTGGTCTTACTCAGTAGATGCAATACACAGTAGCCGTGATGCGGTGTTTTTACTATCATTAGATTCAAGCACGGGAGCTGTTTATTTACGAAATTATGTGTCTTGTGGGAAATTTAAATCAAATTTAATTAAATATAGAATTAATTCAAGGACCAATCTGCATCATCAAAATTCATTTTCAACATCAAATACAACTAGAACATATTTAAATATCCATTTGCATAATAAATATTGTGATGTGCAGAATAATAGGAAATTGACCAAAAATGTGAACAAAAATAGCAATGATGGTGAATTGAGTGTTTCATTAAATAGCCAGCATCTTACAGAAAATAACTGCATCACAAAATATCAGACCATCTTAGATTTGAATAAAAACATCCCAGCTTCATTTCTCCGTTGTGATCATAACTTTCATGTGAGAAATCTAGATGTTCTTTATGATAAAAAATCAGACATTCTTATTGCAAGTAGAGATATATGTATTTCGACAGAGAATCCATGGATTTTATCTGCAAATCTACTGATGTCGTGTTCAGAGGAAGAAAATTTTGATATTCCTGTGAAAATTATTTTAAACAGTATTCCGTCCAGTCATAACCATTTTGTAGAAATTGGTAACAAATTTCATCACAGGAGATTTAAGAGGCAGTTAGCATTTAACCAGCAACCAGTGTTTCCGCAACAAAGTTATACCAAAGAGATCAGGAAAGCAAAATCCAGGTTTACATGTTATAACAATTACGGCGACGGACGCAGATTCAGGCGAGGCTGGAACACTGACTTACAGTCTCGAAGCCGCTAATGATGCTCGTAGTAAAACCATGTTTTCTATCAACCCAGTAACTGGTGCCATAAACACAACAAAAAAGCTTGACCGAGAAGTTTTATCCATACATGAATTTTTAGTTATCGCGACTGATAATGGTATGCCCCCTAGAAAAGCCCAAACATATTTAACAGTAACTGTACTCGATATTAATGACCACAAACCCGTATTCGAAAAAAGCGTTTATTATCAAGAAGTTCCAGAAAATGTACGGCTAGGGTATACCGTGTTGTCAGTGCGTGCTAGTGATAATGATACTGGTCTGAACAAAGAAATTAGGTATAGAATCATTGATGGTGATTCTACTGCATTTATGGTGAATTTAACATCCGGTGCTATCACTACGCGGCAAGAGCTAGACCGGGAAGTAAGAAGTTCATATCAACTGGTTGTCCAGGCAACAGATCAGGGAAAATCTTGGCTACTCGTATGTCATCTACAGTCACTGTCAACATCAAGGTCAAGGATGAGAACGACAACAAACCTCAGTTCACTAGATCAGCTTATAGAGTTAATGTGTCGGAGGATCATAACCACAGCACGGACCCTGTGATTGCCACAGTAACAGCGACAGATAGAGACGAAGGACCAAATGCGAAAATCACTTATGACATAATTGGTGGCAATTCTGAGAACATGTTTAGTATTGATGCCATAACGGGTAAAGTTTCCATCCGAAAACCTCTTGATTATGAAGAAACCAATGCTTATACAATTAAAATCCGTGCACAAGATGGTGGCTCACCTCCTGCTTCAAACAGTACGCTTTTACTGGTGAATATCATAGACGTGAATGACAATTATCCCAAATTTTATGCACCTCCATATAGTGAGTCCGTATTTGAAGATGCAGACCCAAACACTACTATATTAACTGTCCGAGCAAATGACATCGATAGTGGAAAAAATGGAGAGCTTATATATTCAATTATTAATGCCCCTGCAACCCTTCCACTGGGTATCAATTCTAGAACTGGTGATATCTTTGTTAAAACCCCATTGGACAGAGAAGCGGGTGAGCGTTATGAATTTGTTGTCATGGCTACTGATCAGGGTGACCCACCCAAGTCGGCAACTACGAATGTTGATATCACTGTACGTGATGTTAATGATAACAAACCAAACTTTGTTCACAAAATTTACAATGCCACTGTAGCAGAAGATGCCCAACTGATGACCCGTGTCATTAGCGTGAGTGCAATTGACCGTGACGCTGGTGACAATGCTATTATAACATACAGCATAAAAAGTGGAAATACAAATGATGCATTTAGTATCAATACTCTCAATAGCGAAGGTATCATCAGTGTTGCTAAGCAACTGAACTACAAACTACAGAGCCGTTATTTCCTAACAATTCGAGTCACCGATTCTGGCGGCTTGTTTGACGAAGCTGAAGTACGAATTGCAATCTCCGATACAAATAGAAATCGACCTGTCTTTCAACACACCCCTTATGACATCACAGTCGACGAAAATGTGCCTATTGGAAGAACAATTTATAAAGTTCTTGCCTTGGATAATGATGTTGGAGAAAATGCCAGAATTACGTACATATTGAGTGAAAATGCTGCATTTGCTATAGATCCCAACACTGGTGTCATTTCCACCAGGATTCGCTTAGATAGAGAATTTAATCCGGGTTATGCATTGGTTGTAACTGCAAGAGATAATGGTAAACCGCCTCTTGAGGAAACGACGGATGTCCAGATTATTGTTAAAGATATCAATGACAACGCTCCGCAGTTTGACCAAGATTCCTACGTTGGAAGTGTCATGGAAAATGCAATTATTGGACAGAGTGTTCTGGTGATATCGGCAACTGATCGTGACGAAAAAAATAACGCGCAAATTACTTACACATTCACAGGAGGTAATAGTGGAAATGGGGATTTTGAACTAGATTCAACTTCGGGTAGCATCCGTGTTGCTAAGCGACTGGACAGAGAAAAAGTGGCTAAATATAACCTCATTGCCTATGCTGTAGATGGGGGGATTCCGGCTTTGTCCACATCTGTTCCGATAACAATTAACATTGGTGATATAAATGATAATGCACCACAATTTACAGATCCAATTATCAAGATATCTGTTACAGAAAACACACCAATAAATTCTGTTATTGCTGAGATTACTGCACATGATCCCGATGATGGTCTAAATGCCCAGGTGGTTTACGAGAAAGTTGGCGGATTAGATGCAGATTCATTTGTTTTGGAATATAGGCCTGGTGGACCAGCAATAATAAAGAACGCTGTAAGGCTGGATTACGAGTCCGATAAACAAGTATATCAGTTTTTAATCCGAGCAAGTTCAAAACCGATGTTTTCTGAAGCCGTCATAGTTATTTCTGTGGTGGATATTAATGATAATAAACCTGTGTTGAAGGATTTTACGATTATTTTCAATAATTTTGAGTACCATTTCATCCCGGGAGTTATTGGACGTGTACCTGCGACAGATCCAGATGAAATTGATAGAGACAAATTAAGATATGAGTTCATTTCGGGAAATGATGCAAATTTTCTCCATCTGAACCAGTCAACAGGGGAGATAACTCTAGATTACAGACTCAACTCTGATGTCTCAAGAAATGGTACAATTCAAGTCAAAGTATCAGGTAAGAATAAAAAAAATACTTTATTAAATTTTACTTTAATCACCAAAAACAATCATACTAATCCATGTCCGAATCACAATTTAGAAGCAAAGTAAAAATTTTGGAACTGACAAGTCAGGTAAGACACAAGCTTCCACCAGGGAAGTGAGTCTGGGTTCTCCTAAGGGGTAAGCACCTCCTGTTCAGCTAGCTACACCTGCCACATGTGTAATCAAAATTGTGTGAAAGGATCATGGAATTTATTAATTGTGACACACATTATATTACTACTACAATGTAAGAGTCTGCAGTGAGGTCTAATGATATATCCCTCTTGCTTGCAACACAATGTCAAAAAATCTGATGACATTGCCATGACTCGTCAACTTCCAATGCTATTGGAATACTTGTAGCATGATATACCCATTGTTCTGATGATGGATGGAATATTGTTTTCCAGTAACACACTAGTCAAGATTCTTTCCTAAAATTATAACATTGACTGAAAGCCTAAAATTTAAAAATGACACTATTTGTCCATTTTGAGCATTTCTTTGAAAACAAATTCAAAACTTTTACATAGTAGTTATAATTTTAATGGATGTGGAGTATAAAGGAAATTCTCAACATGAAAGTTTGGAGTCTAAATCAATTCCCAAGAGTCTCAAAAGCGTTATTTCAAGGTTTAAATTCTAATAGAAGTCCTTTTTACATGATTACATGTACCAGCACATTACTTTTTCATAAAAATTATGAAAAGATTTAAAACTCTAAAATTTGTTAAGTCACGTATTCGACTTTGACCAAAAGAGTTTTTGAATTTCAAGTGTGAAGCATGCCGTTAATATAATTTTGTGGTATGGATATTGGTTTTCATTTGAAGATTTTATATGTATATGTTTACATCGTTACAAGTGCCTTATATGCAATTCACCATCTGTGAAATCAATTCCTATGTCAAAATTTTGGGTATATTGGAAAATATGGACAGTATACTTTTCCCTGGGGAAACTCAATTTGGACTTGTTTTTGACATTTTTGCATTGAGAGTAACCTGTAATTGAACAATACATGTCTTTGCATTGAGAGTAACCCTTGAAGGCTTTCAAACTGTAACAATAGAGACTGCTAAACCATAGACGTTTTAACTTGAGCCCAAAATTAAGTCTAGTGTCTACAGTCCAGTCAATGTGTTTAAGTATGCCAAGGGATTCATCCAACATCCAACCCGAATCAAGATCAGTATCTACAGTCCAGTCAAGATATTACAGTATGCTTAAATTTAAAAAGTTTTGAAGTGTTTTAAGGGATTCTTGGTTGATAAGTTGTAAGATAACCCTTCAGTAGATGAAGGGGGCACCTGTTGTGATAAGACACCTGACCAGATGACTTTGTAAACCACACACTTCTGTAATTATACATGACCAAATTACAAGTTATCACATTTGTTGTATCAAGTTGTGGTATGCATCGAGCAATTTGTATGATAATGACATAAAAAGTTAAAATTGTGTCAGCACTCGACAAAAAGTTAAAACTTCTGTGAAAATATTTGAGACATTTAAAAAAAATGGTTTGATACTGTAAGCAACATAGAGTTGTACCTGCCATTTTGACTTAAAAACGTTCATTACCGGTAAAAACATATGTTATGTCTTTGAGGGAAGACTTCAATTTGTACCTGCTACTAAAATTAATTTTTACTGAAAAACCAATAAAAAATGACAACAAAGACGTAAAAGTAATTCTTCAAAAAATTTACATTGGCTTTTAATTAATGGTGAAAGTTGGGAGGGGTACATAAGGAAGTCTAACCAACGGAGAACAAAATAAGAACAATATATTAGTATCACATCAAAAGGGCAGTTTAAATTGACAGATTAGACACCAGAGTGGTCAGAAAATAATTACAGTATCTAACCTGCACATTAGTTGCAATTAGCCCATTCAAATAAGGTACAAGTTATTCATTCTTCGTGAGTTATAACCACTGTCCTAGTTAAGTTGGTAGAGTGCTCTCTTCGTAAGTGGAAGGTTGTGGGTTGGACTTGGAAGCCGGCCAGGTCTCACCAAAGACTTGAAAGTGGGTACTGACTTATCTTTTGCCAAGCACTCTGCATTACGAAAGGAAAGTCATGGTTCTTTTGCATGGCACTTTATTGAATCCTGTTGTGTAATGCATCTGCACCTTTCCCTAAATCTGGCGACGTCTCAGTATTAGTGAAATATTCTTGAGTGGGACGTTAACCACTATTTAACTCACGTCTTAATGAGTTACATGTAGTAAGCTCCTTCTCACAGTCCTCTTTATTTTAAATTTTTGTGCGATATCAAATAAAACAAACTGTATGATATTAGGATATTCTTACCATATCAGAACAGGTAGACTTTTATGCTTAATGTTTACAGTGTAACACATTTGTGAATAGTAACACAATGTGACATGACTGACTAACTGGGTGTACAGTTTAAATAATTTAAATAAAGTTTCAGATTTTATTTCAATAACGTTTCAATAACGGTTTTGGTCTGTCATATGATATATGAAATACCTGTAAGATCCAATAAATATCTCTACTTAGAAATTCACCCTAAACATACAGTATTACTGGGTCATGAATATGATATGAAATAAAACTGAATAAATATCCCTGCGCTCAGAAATTCATTCTAAACATGCAGTATTACTCTGACATAAGATATTAGCTTATCACCAGTTTCTAGTGTGGATAATTTTGTTTATTGTTGGAACTCTATACCCTTATTTAATGTTTACCAGTTCATATCCACTACACCTGATACCTGTCTACTCGTTTTTACCTGTTCTCTATTAGCGGCTGGCTTTAATGTTAAATTTAAATATGAAAAGTTTTAGGCCCTAGTTTGAATTGATTTTATTTTTGAGGTATTTTTGTGTAGGTTTTTCTCTCTTACACATCTAGATAAAGTCTGATGTTTTAAAGATTTAGAAAAGTAAATTTACTTGTCATCGAGGTCGTTTACTCTTTGGAAATAAATTATGGATATGGATTATCATGGAATTAGGGAAATAGTGTCCTTTGGTAATTTTAGTGAACTTATCTGTGGCACTTAGGTATCTGGTTTTCAGAGTGAATACCCCATATTAAAAAGCTTATATACTGGTATGCTGAAATTAACACACCTTCTTATTTTCTGCATACATATATATGCAAGTAAGCAGGCATTTGTAGAAAAAAATTAAATTTTTTAAATGCAGAAGAAGATCCTTAGGTCAAGTTAGGAAAGCTTTCTAAAACAACCTAAAGCTTAAAATTTGAAGTATTAATCTTAATCCCTGACTGTAATACAGTATAATGAGAATCTGAATTTTTTGTTTTAAAATCAAACAAGTAAACATTAAAATTATTTCACAATTTTTTCCTTTTCAAATAACATACAGATTTTTTTTATCCCCCTGAATACTTGACTTTTGGTCTGATTTTGTCTTTGTTTGTATAGGTAATCAGACAACAGATGGATTACAAGTCAACCTTATGTGACCACTGCCCAGGGCTAATTGAAGTTTTATGTCGATGTCATAATGACACTAGTTTGTTTATTTTTTGTAATAGATCCACTAAGTAATAATGAACTAAACAAATGACTCCAGGGACATATTTTTCAATTTTTCTGTATCTAAAGTGTTTGTTGAGGTAGAAAATTCACACCAGATTCCTTTATGATACAAAATATTGGTATGTGTCTTGAGACCAGGTTTTCTCTAAATTGACAAAGTGTATAGTGACAGACACTTTATTTTAATATTGAATTATGGTACCTTAACAAAACCCCTTTTCAGCCCCCCCCCATGCCAAATAGGAGTTTCTGAGTAGCCAAGTTATCATATGTGCCAGCAAACAGAGATCACAGTGCCACTCACGACCAAGGTTTGAATCTCACTAGTAGGTCTCACTTCCATCTCCAAATGCATGTTAAAGGTTGTTACTCCACTCTACTTTTATACACACCACAGTGGCACTAAGGCACTTTGAAGAACTCTTCCTGAACATTGCACTGAGCACACTGCAAAGGCCAAAATTTCTGCTGCTTCACCTATAGCTGCAGGTGACATCTCAGTATAAGTGAAATATTCTTGATTGCAACATAAAACACCAATCAATCAATTTTGAACACACACACAGACACACACACACAATGCATATATGCACAACACATGCATGCATGTATGCACACTTTAAGATGGAAACTGAATTGTTGGCATAAGGTATATACATGCTTGAGGTACTTGTATGGATTTTTATTACGTGACAATGTTGCATTAATCTGGATTGTTTCGTCTCGGTACATAACCTGATAACTGCAATTAGTTAATGCATATTGTACTCTACTACAGTAGGTCTGTAAACAATGCTTTTTTTAAATTAGATCAGTGGTTTGTTACGGAATAGTGAGGATGGGAAAATCTTACTTTGTCATGTAATGGTAGGGAATGGGGGAGGGTGAAGACAATATATACTTTGCCACAGGTGTGGGTTTAGACCTTATATTCTGGTAATTTTGGTCTGTGATCCTTAAGCACATGCTTTAGACCACTCTGACACCCAGAGAGCTTGAAAAAAATATTGAATGCCAATTATTTCTTGTGCTTGGACTTATTGGAAACTGAATGTTTCTCTACATACAAGACCGATTTTGGTGTGAGAAAGTGTGTCAGCAGCTTTCTTTGGAAGGTGATGGCTTTCACAATGTATATTTAGCTTCCTCTACAATTATAGACCTGACCCAGACTGTCTCCAAGTAAAATTATGGTAAATTTGGACCCATTCAATCCAATCCCTTCCCCAATCAAAACAGAATAACAGTAAACTGTGTTGTCAGAAAGAATAACTTACTTATCTCTACTTGAAATAAGTTAATAAATATGTTTTTGTATCTAGTAACAGTTTGTTTGTATAAATATTAACATAAATAAGTTCACACCTTTACAGATACCAGACTAAATATTGTGAAAATCCCTCCTCTAATCAGGTATTAATATGTACAAACATGACTAGGATATGTGAATACACACATGTACCGCTATGGCATCTTACTGTATTTGTAACCTGACTTGTTTGGACCAATGTCTATACTGACTTGTTAGTTGTATGAATAAATTATGGTAACAGAGAAATTTAAAAAAGAAAGATTTTTCAAATTCCGGTTATACATTTAGATCTGTTGTTTTGAAATGGAACGGAATAATGGACAAAATTCAGCATGGACTTTGAATAAATGTACCTAGATTCAACTCCAAACATGATGATTGGTTCAGTAAAAGTTTGGCATTAATTTGTTTGGGGTTTGGTGATAAATAATTGAGGGAGGCCAAAAAAGAATAAAATGAAAGAGAAATATTTCAAAATACTTTGGTGATAAGTGAGGTGGCAAAGTTATCAGAATTTTACCAGGGCTACTTGGCAACTTTTATTCATAAACAAAAAGAGTTAAGTTACCGGCAGTCAGCTTTTTTGTCACACATTTATGCTTTAGCAGTCATGTACATAGATGATGGAAAATGTTTTTTTTTTGTCAGGTACCAGGTACACGTAGTAATTTGTTTCAAGGACATTTATAATTTGGGTCGTTTTCAAAAATTTGTAAATAAAGTTACTTTTGATCATTAGGTAAATGCAAAATATATTTTGTGGTGCTTCTTGCTGCCTAGATTTGGTTGATTGCCAGTGTTGCTATAGAGACAGAAGTAAGGACATGTTATATACATTTGTAGTATTTTGTACCTTTTTAAAATACTGGTAGTATTTTACATTATTAGAACATTTCCAATTTGGGCTTACCGATACCCTAGTGTAAAAAAAGTTTGTCAGTTCACTTGCTTAAGAGTGGTTGTTTTCTTTCAAGTTTGGGTACTCTTGTATACTCTTCAATTCCAGACCTGACCGCACCCATATAAGTGAAAAGATTTGACTAGGTTGTAATATATATTAAATATTTCTCCACTTAAAAAAGGAAATTAGATCACATGAAATTCAGGTTGTTTTCTAAAATTTTCTCATTGAATGGCTTCACAATTTCTTCATTTCAAAATTCAATGAAGGAACAATAGGCCATGTATACACTTAATTTGTTGAACATCAAGAATGGAATTGATGGCATACACACACAACCTGTAGAAGGACAGATAATATCAGATTAAAACTAGTACACACGGCAGCAGCGCCTTAATTATCCTGATGATCATGGCAGGGATTACTAATAAGCCAACATGTTAACTTACCCAGACATTGATCTCCCAGTATGATAGATGTTCTAAAAATCAATGGTAGCTTAGCCATGCTTGGAAGACAAGCTGGATTTTAATGAAGGATTTAATGCTCGGTACAAATAAAGAATGGAATCATGTTCCTTTAACTGAATATTACCCGCATTATATTGTTTCTGTTGAATACATGACGATCAGGAACAATACGGAAATGGATACAATTGATCATGTATATAGATAGATCAGGAAAGGTCATGGGAGAAATTTGAGGCGATTGATTGAAAATTTATATTTACTAATGTTTTGAATGTTTGATAGTGGCCACCTAAATGCCTGTTCATTGGGGAAATTTGAGGCAAAACTATTTTTAGGATTGATTGAAAATTTATATTTAATGTTTTGATACTGACATAAATATTGCGAAATTTGAGGCAAAATCGTTTTATGTTGATTGGAAATTTATGTTCAGTGTTTGATAGGGACATAAATATTGTGGCCTCTTCACAGGGAAATTTGAAGCAATTGATTAGGAAATTTATCTTCAAAGTTTGAATGTTTGGAGAAAATTTAAGACAAAACCATTTTAGATTTGTTTGGAAATTTATCATTAATGCTTGATAGGGACATAAATATTGTTACTTGTTCATGGGGACATTTGAGGCAAAGTGTTTGAAGAGATAATTTGAAAATTGAGATGGAATTAGAAACTTAAATTGTTTATAGTAATATATTTGGTGGTTCATGGAGATATTGGAAGTACTATTTTCAGTAAAATAGAATGTTGCTTATTTTGGTAATGATTTTGTTATTGGATATAGATGAAATTAATTTTGTTTTATTATATTCAAATATTTAGGCTATTAATGCTATTAATATACGATGTATATATATATTGATACAAAGTAGGGGTATATTAAATGTACATTGTATCATTTGTATGATAATTTATATACAATTTACACATTGTTAACAATACATTATCATCTCATTTATGGAGCTGTGATACATTGTATGTTATAGTCAAAAACAAACATACTGATTAGTGTCAAAATCACAAAAGCAATGTAAAAGCTTTGAAAATTGGCAAACACATGAACTTCAATCAAGGAAAGTGAGACCAGGTGCTATGGAAGGGTAAGCACCTCCTTTCTAGATAAACTAGAACTGTCTCTTGAGAGCCAAATACCCACCCACCCCGCCCCCAGCATTTAAAGTTTTCCTGCAACCTTGACCTTTCTGATATGACCTTGGTTCAAGATCATGACACACCTTTGGACCATGAAGATTATTCATGTGAAGTTTCATGAGAGTCGTCCAAAGCATTGATGAGATATGGTCCGGAAACCATTTAACATGGACAGACGGACAGACATGGTGATTCCTATATAACCCCCTCAAACTAGTTCGTGTAGGTTATAATTACACTTTTTTAAAATGCTTTAATTAGATAATATATGCATATCTGGTGATATATTGTATTTTATAGATGATGACAAAATTATAGAAATTTATGCATAAAATAAAGATACTTTGTATGCTTTTTTTGCTCTTTTCTGTTGAACCATATATGCATATATATACAGGTATTATACATTTACATGTATAATGATGGAACACTGTAACCTACAGTTTAAACCATTGGCAAATATAGAAGAAAATTTGCATCTAACTGAAAATTTATGATTCTTGATGAGAATAATTCATTATATGTGCAGTCACTAATATTTATCTGTTATAAGAAATACAAGACATCTTGTGGTCAGACCACAATGTATGATAAGACAGGGTATTCAGACATTAAAATAGTAAGATTATTATGTAAATTGGCATTTACATCTACATTGATAAGGCCAGATACCAAAGAATAATCATATTATGAATCTAATGAATCTTAAATATATAGTACAGTAACATTTTGTTATACACCTCTACATGTGAAAAACCATTGCGGTAGCTCAGTTGGTAGATTGCTCACTCCGTAAGTGGGAGGTCGTGGGTTTGAACTCTGGTCAGGTCTGACTCAAGATTTGAAAGTGGGTTGTGACTGTTCTTTCGTCAAGCACTCAGCATTACGAAATGAAAGTCATGGTTCTTTCGGATGGGAACTTAATATAAACGATGTCCCGTGTCATGGTAGACTTGGCATAATAAAGAACCCTGCTGTATAATACTATCAGCACAGCGCACAGGCAAAATTTCTGCACCTTCGCCTATAGCTGGCGACATCATGATATAAGTGAAATATTCTCAACTGGGATGTTAAACACCATTACTCACTCACTAACTCTACATGTGAAATTAACGAAAACAATGTAGGAAATACACGTATGATCAATGCTAATTCTTAATTGTTATACCAGTAACAATTCTTATGTCCAACAGTTGTTCTGAGTAAACAGGTTGTACTCTACCAATTTATCACATGCATACTTGACAAATTCAGCTGTAATAACAAATTTATTGTAACAATGGTCTACAATCTGTTGCAGTGTTCTCCTAACACAAGTCTTAAATAGGAAGCATGCATGTACAAATGTATATTTGATTGAGTTGTAAAAAAACAAATAAAAACATGCAGATGTTGCTGAAATTTATTTTACCAGTATTAAATGCATTGTGCTCATGTACTATGGTGAACTTCAGGGCATGTCTGCGACTGTGTGTGTGTGTGTGTGTGTGTGTGTATTAAGGAATTCACTTTTATGGAAAGCTTTAAAGATGGAGTTGTGTGGAGTTTTATACCCAAGTCAAGATTTTGTTTCACTTGTATCGAAGCAGTCAGTTCTTTTATGACTGAGGAAACCTAAGTGCCCACATAAAACCTCTTACCAAACAAACTTTACCACATGAATCTGTAGTAAGTGGGATTCAAAACCCTAGGCAATGAGAGACACTGTGGTCCATAAGTGTGACTTTAGACCACTTGTCAACAGAGGTCCTTTTAAAGATGAAATTTGTGAGCGAGTGGTTCATGTAACTGCAGCCCCTTTTCTATAAAATTCCCATGTAATAAGAAGACAAATTTTGTTAAATTGTTCAACCTTTGGACTTATTTTTTTTTCTTGTAATGACAATTTTCAATTTGTAACCCTGAATTACCTGAACACCCAAGTTATTCATTTAAAGAAGTTCTGGTTTACATGAAGTTTTAGAGTTTAAAGTATGAATCATTTAACAGTTTTTTTTTAAATTGTAAATCTACAGTGCTCTTAAATAAAATTTTGTGATTTATGATAAATGAATGTGTTCTTAAAGTTCTTGCTTTAATAGGATATTGATTTTTTTTTATAGTTATCTAAGAACATGTCTATGTCCCCCCTCCATTCATTCGTAAAATTACCCCATATCTTTTGTCATATAGTAAAATCAAATAAAGTGACTTCTGTATATTATACAGAAGTCACTTTATTTGATTTTTCAACATTTTGAATTTTTGTGTCTGAATAATTTCTTCTTTTTAAATATTTGTCTTTTCGCTTGAAAAGAAGATTACATGTTAGAGGTGTGTTTAGCAAGGGGCTCCATTTAGGGGTATTTCTTATATTAAGGGGGCTGAAATGGCTATTGGGTTACTGTAATGAATATAAAATTTATATTTTGGTGTTTTGTTATAATGAGCACCCAGTTTGTTCATTTCTTGCCTTTTCTTTATTTCAAAAATGTCCATCGTTCATTTCTTGCCTTCTCTTGCTTTCAATAACATCTATTATGACGTTAAGTTGGTCATTGTTTTACAAATTTGAGGGTGAATTATGTACATTAAGACTGAGATGTGAGAATGGTTTGAAGTTTAAAGGTTTTCTTGGGACACTCTGGTTTCCACCACCATTCCAGCAGAACTGAAAGCCTCTATATATATGTGTACATTTTTTGTAATTGAAAAATTCTAACTATGATATGTTCCCAGGTTTTGTCGGGTACTCTGGTTTCCTCTTTCATTTCAGGACTGATTACATCGATATAA
This sequence comes from Anadara kagoshimensis, assembly GCA_021292105.1. NCBI lineage: Eukaryota > Metazoa > Mollusca > Bivalvia > Arcoida > Arcidae > Anadara > Anadara kagoshimensis. Next base: position 38,666,955 of record CM037862.1, read on the forward strand.
GCAAAGGAATCTTGACTGGGGCGTAAAACATCATTATCTTAACTTTATAAGTTTATACTAGTACATGTAGTTGTTCAATGTAGTTGTTCAGCTTCAGATGATCTGATGTAAGATTTAATCATGAATAGCTTTATAACTATGATATATCATTATATGTTCCCCAATGGATATTAGTACATGTATGAACGTTTTTTGTATAGCAATGTTATAGAGATTCCTCTTCTTCGTGTTAGAAATGTAACGTGCCATAACATTAATATTTATGAAGGTATAATAAATAGGTACCTGATAAAGATTGTATGATCATACATGTTAAATTATTTATCGAGGCATTCCTACCTACTTCTTAACAAGTACTTCTTTATCATCTAAATTGTGTAAAAATTTCATTTTTATAAAGGAAATGAACACAAACTTTTGATGATCATGTTATCTGCTCGAAATGAAAATTTTATCATCACCACTCCCTCCTTCTAGTACTTTAAGATGGCAAATTCCATAATTATCAATAAAAGTGAAAATTAAATTATGGGTTCTATTTGCAATTTATTATTTAAAAGGGTTAGATATATATATATTATATATATATATATAATCTGTGCGTAACTTATCACTTAACATGCCTGGCAGAATGATAAATAAAAATTGTGGTACTAACACTCCAAAAATTGATTGAATGAATGAATCTGATTTGCCAGGTGTTTCTCAAAACAGGAAATGTGCCAGTACATTGTATAAGAATTACAGGTGCTTTCTATTTCATGTTGTTAACTGAATGCCTTCTATTTCTTGTTGTTAACTGATATATGTTTTTAAAGTTGATTAGTCCAGGTTTAATAGTTTGATGTTGATGATAAAGTGACTGATATTGATGCATCACCAGCTAAAAGTGAAATTGTGGTACGACTCTACGGCAATTACCTTGAATGTTCTTCGTTCATATACTTGTCCAGTTGACTAATATGTCTAACTGTCACATGTATGGCATGCCAAAGATTGCTCTGCACACACTGTAGAGGACAATTTTTTTGTCACTAATCTTCTATAGCAGGTGCCATCTTAACATAAGTGTTATATTCTAAAACTCAATCTTTCCCATGCATTTTGGTGCTTGAGTGTGCTTTGATGTAAACAGTAACCCATTCTTCATCAAAAGCAAAAGTCAATGAATTGAGAATGATTTTGCAGAAATTGGACAATTGCCTAGATCTTGCTTCTTTAGTCTTATCGTGTTAGAGTTTATTAAAATGAAAATAGATAAATAAATAAACTGGTTCTCACATAAAGTTGCTTTTTAAACTAACTGGCACCGATTGTGTGTTGTAAGTATCAGATGAAGAGGGTGTACTTATTTCAAGTGAATAAGTTTGATACATGATTCCATCAAATTATTATAAATAGTTTTTATTTGGTGTTAAAATTTTAATATAAACACTTAATAAGTTCTCCAAATGACTGCTAATCACAAGTTGTACTATAGCCGGTACCAGGTGTGAGTGATAGAAAAGGGTCTAAATATGATCTAAAATTTAATTTCATGGCCTGGTTCACAAAGAACATGTTATTAAAATTATATGTAATAAATGTCAAATATTAATGTTGAATTATAGGTAAACTGTCAGTGATGGATTAGTATAGAAAAGGTCAACACTTTCACTTCAGAGACTCTTTAATAAAAAGTCTCTGATTTTATGATTACATGTAGTTAGAAAATTGACAATGGATTCAAATTTATTATTAAGCATCTCTTGGCTTTCAAATATAGCTTATGATTTTGAATATAGTATTATTGTAACCTGGATTTTTTTCTTGTAAATTTTTGTACGACTCTGAGTGAGATGACACAAAAATTAAACCAAATATGAAAGTACGTGAGGTTGACCAGGCTCAAGCCCATGGCAATGTGCTGCCTTGGGTTTAGAGCTTAGCTTTTCAGATTTTCTGTCATTTTCAATCCACAGAGCTTGAAACAGTTGAGAAACGTTTCCTTTTTAGCTTGTCTGTAGGAATGAATTACTGGTAAGAGCTATGTTTTACACACAACCATGAGGAGGCTCAGTATCTTTTGTTTTAGACAGTGTCACAGTTTTACCATTCTTGCCAGTATCTTTTAAGTTAAGCTATTTTGAATCTAAAAAACTAAAGCCATATACTGGTATCCCCTTTTCATCAGCATTGCAGAGTTGTTATGGCTTAAATTTGAGTGTTTTGACCTTGTGAGCTTGACCCTTAACCTATACACTAATTATTTATGAAATGATTTCTTGAAAATACATGAAGTTAAGCATAGTCTAACTCATAATATGATGTTTTTGTTTCATATCTTATAGATGGAAAGCATGAAGAGAAAGCCAAGTGTCGCCTGTATGTTCGTTTGGTTACCGAGGAAATGCTACATAACAGTGTTACGATCCGACTCAACAACATGACCCAGAGAGTGTTTTTGTCTCCCCTATTCAAATTCTTTGTGGATGCTTTAGCCTATATCATGAAAACTGAGGAGAAAAATATTTATGTGATAAATGTCCAGGATGACACGGATGTTAAGGCCCAGATTTTAAATGTTAGTGTTTCCGTTCGTAAACAAGATGGAAGTTTTTACAGCACGGAGTTCCTTAAGGAACAGATTTACTTACAGAGGATGTTGTTAGCAAACATGTCTACACTACAGGTATGTAAATATGATCTGTAGAGATTTGTTGTCCCATGTTAAATCTAGAAGGGGTCCTTGTACTTACTTACCTAGTCCTCTTTGTGCGTATGTGCACATAAGGCCACCACCAGCTCTCGCCACAACTGTCTGTCCTTTGCGCCATTGCAATAATGCTGGTGCTGCTTTAAACAATAATTGTCGTATCACCGGCCATGCCTTTTATGTTCCAACACTTGTCACCATCAAGGTACCAATGCAGCACCACGGCAACTATTGACATATAAGTGTCAGTGATGTCATTAAATGGCACAATTCAGGTTGAATTTTCATTCTTTTTGTGCATAATTCAAGAAACCGGGCCTTTGTCGGAACATTGTGGGCGTGGCATTCAGTCTGTCAATTTACTCACTCACTCATTCTTTGCGCCATTGGCTCCTAAATGAAAATAAAGTTCCCAAGAAGACTTGTCCTGTCAGTGGGGGAACTTTGGCCTATCTTTGCAATACATGTATCAGTCGAGTGGAACGTTGTGTAGGGCTAGAAAAATCATTTAGACCAGTAAAATAGATCAATTTGACCCCAATAGGTGCTGACCACCTAGATTCGAAACCTAATTGGGACAGATCCTAGTTAGTGGAAGTTTGTCATTTTCTTGGTGAAAGTTGATGGTTTCTCAGATACTCTTGACTGGGTTGTAAAAACAATTACTCCACTCCACACCAATATAAGTGTTCAACTTTCACTGAGTTCACTGCCTGTTATATTAACATTTTTAAAAGACTAAATTAAAATACCTGTGTGACTCAGTCATTCAGATTTTGATATAATTATGTAATGTTAATTTAATTTTGAGACAAGGTAAGCCTGTAGGATAAAACCTTTTTAAATATAAAATGCACTTTGTTAATGAGTTTGTAAGAGCATTGTCAAAATAATTGTTTTTCACCGTTATAAGCTGAGGGCTGTAACATTCATTTTCACAGGTACATGGTATTTTTGAAATGAAGAATCATTACACAAGGCTCTCTAGTAAAATAACATATAAATTTATTTTCAACCCAGACTCGGAATCTTATGAATCCCCTTGTGCACTACAGGGGTTTAAAATTATGTTTTGTAATGGAAGGTCTGGGGCCTTGGCAGGCCCCACATAAAGTTTTGAAAGTCCAATATCAACATGGAAGGTCCATATGCGTTTATGTTATACATGTAAAATATAAAAAGCAATTTTATCATGGTAAAAGACTGCAGGTCCATGGGACTTTTACAGTTTAAATATCAAGGGTCCCAATGTAAAATCAATAGGTCTCGGACCTGGGACCCAGGGAATTAGAACCTCTGCACTATGATCACAATTATTTTAATGGTGGATTCAAATTAGCAGTACTCTATCATGGACAATATTGCTTTAGTTAGTGCACTGCTAAAATTAATTTTTTTCAGTATATATATAAACCATATTGTTTTGGGCCACCCATTTATTTATTTAAGAAAATAAATTCCAATTTGGATTTTTACTGACTAGTCACAAGGTAGAAAAAATAAATGGTTCAACATGCCCACAGTTGATAGGAAGATAGGTATTTTCTTAATTTTTGTTGCTATATGTTTCATAGTGTTTACATGATGTTATTAATTCACTGAAATTTTAAATCATTAATTGCTATAGAGACGGAAAGCAAACACTGGTATCTAAGAAATAATTTTAAAAAACAACTCAAATAATTTTATTGTTTCATAATTTGTTCAATCAGAAGATTAATTAAAACCAATAAAAAAGCAATTTAGAAAATGAACCAGTGATATTTGTTTGTTTGGCCTAATTGAGCTAGAGGCATGCAGCAATAAAAATTGCTTATGCAACATAAAGCATCATTCACAGATTATTGAGTGTATTGGAGTGAGAAGATTGTGTCAAGATTTCACATGAGTCTTAACTACTAATTACTTAATGGTGATTTTAAAAAGGTAAAATGGTGTTTTTATGCTAAAAATGCAATTTGGATGCAAAGTGGAATTTTATAGACATCCTCATGAATAAGATCTTAAGATGGTGTAAAATCATTTTGAAGTTATATGATCTATGAATGAACTAAAAAACAAACCATTATATTGGGGGTAAGCAGGGTAACCATTTATGTTCCTTTCTCTTTAGCCTACACTTTTGTACTATTGACAAACAGCATTGACCCGTCCTCTTAACCTTTCATTAGGAATATTCATATACATTGTAGATGGTCTGCCAAATACATGGGTAGTGTTTGGAACCACAGTCAATATATAAACATAAACAATACAGGATTCCCATGATTTAGACAAAATAAATACCTGTGTCCTCTGTATGTAAAAAAACGGGTCCATCATAAATATTTAAATTGCAGGTCAAGCAGACAGGTCAATGTTGTTTGCCTTGACATAGGAGTGTGATGTTTTTTATGAGCACTTTGAGTCTTTGACAAAAAATTTAAAAAGTGTTGGTAATTATGATAAATCAGATATCTATGATCCACCCTGTTTTTCCCCAGACTATTTTTGGATTGTATTAAAAATGGCCCGTTATTTGTCTTTGTATTTTTCTATGAAGCAGAAATTTTTCCTTGTAAAATTTTATTGTTATTTCTTATCCACTTAAGTTTCAGTCTTACAGTGTTTTGCAAGTATAAAAATTTCTATTGTGTCATTCAATCTGTTAATGATAAAATCATAATTACCGTGGTTATATGTAATTAACCAATTAAATTAGTTTCTACAACAAATGTTTACATTTAACAAATGTTTACATTTGTTTACCGGGTAGTTTTACCCTTAATCTCAAAATTACTTCTATTCTTTTGAATAAAACAGCTTTGAATTATTATGATAATAGTAGTCATTAGCAAGTACATGTATGGTACCGGTATTTCTGTTATCAAGTGTGTATGTTGGGGTGGGGTGGCATAGGGGGATGGGGTTTCAGGGATTTTTTTGTGTATTGCTATGTTTCCATTCCTGCTAGCCAAAATTGCCATTGTCTACTAATTTCTGAGGAATTATTTAAAAAAGTAACCTATTTTAGCAAATTTGTGGAAAAATACTTTAAAAAGGACTATATTTTCACAAATTTTGGAAATTTTCATACTAATTATTTTATGGAAACCTAGGTATTGTGGTTGGTTCTGGCCACCTCTTCAAAGAGAAAACAGAACACTAGATAAAAATTCAAAATCATAGAAACCTGTTGATTGAAAGTTTTAGAAAGAGTTTTTTGGTTAGAAGTGATAATTCTTCCTCAATGTACTTTTTTTTCATCCATGAAATAAAAAATACCCAGAATTCGAAATATGGTAGACCAACTAGTCTCCTACCTATTTAGTTGCTCTGCTTTATTTTAGCACATTTTTGTACAGCGTGAAAACGCGTACATTGTTGTCACTTTCTTCCAAGATATCGAGCTTCTTTGCTATGAAATTATAAGATATGAGTACACCTGGAAATAGTGCGCCTGGCAAATGAGCGTGAAAGAAGTATATCTGTTTTATCGTGAGATATGTATTCTGAGACGGGTAATGCATTTGGTTACATATGCACATTTGGAATAAATTTTCGGAATACATTTCGGAATCTAGTAAAATATTGCGACGGGATGCACCTAATAATTTCTGCAATTTGGCGAACTGATCTCATGTTTACAATAAAAAGTAGTTCGAGAGGTTTGCGTCCTACGATGTAAAATCATAACTTTTTATGAAATGAACAGCAACGGCAGGTTGTTTAATTAATTCTTCGCGAAATCTACGGAAATTTAAATTTATTTTGAAGGTAATGATAACGTATTTTGATGTTGAGGCAATTGTGTCATATTTTAAAATGTTTATCGATTAGATTTTACTTTCGTGAAAGGGAGATAATTCGTGCAGTGTTTGTACAGTCGTTTTACCAGTTCCGAACAGGGTTTCATATAAGCGCTGCTGCCGACGTCGTCCACAAGCAGAGGAAATAAAATTTATGTTGTGTAATAATACAAATGTTAACTGATTCCAAAATATCGACACCTGTCCTCAAAAACACGTGGTAGTATATTTTCTTGAAAAAAGCATTTCCGTGATCACGATTTGTTTACATCGTTAAACTAGGTCACCAACAATCTGTCGACCTTTTAGGAAGCGGTTGAAGTTTAATATTATTTAAACAATTAATGCCCATACATTCAAGTAGAAGCAAATTTAGAAAGTTATTTTGCGATTCCTTTAATTGAACGGGATTGAAATTTTAGATTATTCGGTAGTAAAAATTCGGAACTGGTAAAACAACTGTACTTCACCATTAACATGAAACAGGAATATTGTGAGTGATAATCAGCAGTTAATTAAAACCCAGATTAACAGCAAATGATCCAGTTACATACAACCGATAGAATGTACCCCCTCATAGCGACGGTAGGATCTGCAAAACTCTTTCTCTCTATCCGAAATGACAAAACGATCGGGTACAACTTTTTTAAATTTTAATTACCGATTGTCTTTTTCATATATTTATGAAATTATTATTTTCTACCATTTAATTCAGCAATACATGGTTTGGTACATTGTTTCTTTTTCCAAAAAAAAAAAAAAAAAAAAACATCCGTCGGACTATGCATTGATCTAACCCCCCCCCCCCCCCCCCCCCCCCCCCCCCCCCCCCCGAATTTTCGGTTATATTCTGTCTTGCCACAACACAATTTTCCCAACTACTGTACGCTGTACAACAGCACGACAGTGCTATGTTTATTTTAACTATCATATACTTTACGGAAGGAATAAGCACAGTTTTATTCAAGTACACAATCTTTTTTGTGCAGACCAAATCCCTTTTTGCACTTAATTTTAGCACAATTTTATTTCAACAGATACTGGCAAGACTGAGAAAACTGTCACTAAAATTTCTCTATTTACAGTTTTATTTTTTATATATTATTTCCCGGATAGATCTATACTATATTGATAAGAGTGATAAAATGATAGATTTTAATACAACTCGAACATTACATTTTTGTTTCAGGTGCTACCGTTTGATGATAATCTCTGTGTTGTGGAGATGTGTTATAAATTTAAGACCTGTATATCAAGATTAGTGTTTGGAAGTGCAGCACCATTTATAAGTTCTGATATGATGTTGTTCCGTCCAATACACCCAATCAATGGCTACACATGCCAATGTCCAGCTGGATTTTGGGGTAAGTATTCTAAGTTATTTAAACAGTCAAACCTGTCATAAAAGTTACCTGTATATAAGTGATACCTGCTTTTAATGGCCAGTCAAAATTAATTCCAATTCCTCTCTATCCATGTTATTTGAACCTGTATATAAGGACCACTTACCCTGAAAGGTCACCTTACTAGTTCCTAAGGGTGGAGTTTATAGACAGGTTTGACTGTATTATACAGGTATATACTGGGAATTTGTAGTGGTTGAGTATTTCGGTACTCAATCAAAAAACTTAACGAAACTGCTTCACCTGAGGTATGGTTTTTGAGTAATCATGTACATGTACTCAGTTGGAAAAAAAGCCAAAAAACAAAATGCATTTTTTGACAGGTTATACATCCTTAGAAATTGTTGTGCAGGGGTTCAAAATTATGTATTGTAATGAAAAGTCAGAAATTTTTAATTTTGAAAGTCCAATATCAACATTGAAAGGTTCTTCTGTAATTATTCTACTAGCACATAGAAAAAGCAGTATCATCCTGTTAAACAATGGCAGGTCTATCAGACTTTTACAGCTCAAATACCAGAAGCCCCAATGTAAAATCAATAGGTCCTGGACCTCAGACCCAGGCAATTTTGAACCCCTGGTTGTCTTTCTTGCAAATCTGGTCAACAACTTCAGAAAGGGTTGGTTAAAAGTAACAAGGGCCACCATGTGACAATTTTAATGAAAAGTAATGGATAGGAATATTTAAATGACTATGATGTCTGCATGCTAATGTTACGAGAAATTACCTTTTAAATTTTTGGAAAAAAATCTTTTATATATTTTGTTTTGTTTTTTAATTTGACATGTTTTTATTAATTATGATAGATTGTTTGACTTAATCATGTCATTTCTAGGTGTAACTTAGCAACAAAGATCGTAAAAATGACACAAATTGTTTCTGTCGTAATATTTATCTCTTATTCTTTTAAATTTATTTTGAAAATTATTCTTATCAGTTAGAATGGCAATTGGTTATGGTTCATGTTGTAATTCATGAATTAGCGGACATATATTGCATAATAATAAGAGAGATAATTTCTTTGATCTCTATAAAATTTTTAATTTCCATTGAAATCAGATATTTGTTTGCACTTGGGTTTACGATCGTAATCAATACTTCACCGGATATGATATCTAATATCGGGTAGAAAATGGGCTTATCATTTTATCATTGAGATCTATAAATACGGGTAGTCACAATGTTATGTTAAGAGTTTTAATGCAAAATTCTCCAATTAATATTTTTTTTTTATAAAACATGTATTGTCAGTTTGAGTTTGATCTAGAATTTGTTATACGAATCATTTTATGATCTAAAATTTGTTATACAAGATTTTATTAAACAGTCAAGGTTTTGAGATGAAAACAGTAAAGTAGTTTACAAAGCATGATTTAGCATTTTAGATTGTAAATGTTCCATTTCCTTAATGACTAGCCAAACATTTGGTATGTTTACCAGTTGTTTTTTTTTTCTTCAAAAAAACTACCCTGAACCTATAGAACACAAAAAAATACAGAATTAAAAGAAAAATTTACAATTTCGTTTTTAACAATGAAAATTTCATCAAAATCACCAACAACCTCACATGATAGGTTTACATGTATTTTGCTTTGAGTTTAACATTGGAATGCAGTAGTTGATACGTTGTTTTAAGTCAGCATGTTAGGTCATTGAGGCCTTGTTGTTAAAGTACTGGTTCTTAAAGCCAGCACTTTGGGACTTTGAGGCCCATCTTTAGACTCTTTTTATCATTATTTAACCACTGCGGTAGCTCAGTTGGTAAAGTGCTCGCTCCGTAAGTGGGAGGTCGTGGGTTCGAACCCTGGCCGCGTCTGACCCAAGACTTAAAAGTGGGTAGTGACTGTTCTTTCACCAAGCACTCGGCATTACGAAATGAAGTCACGGTTCTTTCGGATGGGAACTTAAAATAACCGAGGTCCCGTGTCTTGGTAGGCTTGGCACGATAAAGAACCCTGCTGTATAATGCCATCAGTGCAACGCACAGACAAAATTTCTGCACATTTGCCTATAGCTGGCGATGTCTCGATATAAGTAAAATATTCTTGACTGGGACGTTAAACCCCATTACTCAACTCAACTCAACTCTTTTTATCATTACTTATTATGAGTCAGTATTTTACTGAAATGACCAAGTTTTGTCTAGCTGCTATATGATACTGTAGTTTGTTACTTCTATATCTAGTCAATTTAAACCATATTGTAATTAAATCTCTCTTCCACCCCATTTACTTGTATGATATTAATTAAAGAGTACAGGTATTTTTATTGCTTTAAGGTGTTCATTTACATAACCACTAAGGACCATAGTCTACCAACGAAAAAAAATTAAACCCATAACCACTTAGGACTGTTGCCTACTGACAAAAAATATTAAAACCTTAATGTAGGCTATAGCACATCTTTGCTACAAAACATTCACCTACAGTCATTAAGAATGACAGAATACCTTCTTCATTTGATTTAACATTGCTAATCAAGTTTTTATATTTGTTTATTTATATCGAGACGTCACCAATTATACAGTTACAAAAACAATGTTCAGATTGCAGAAAGGTGACAAAAATATCAAAACCTTAATGTAGGCTATAGCACATCCTTGCTACAAAGCATATTACCAACATTAAACATTGTAAAGTATGACAGAATATCTTCCTCAATTGATTTGACATTGCTAATCAAGTTTTTATATTTGTTTATTTATATCGAGACATCACCAACTATACAGTTACAAAAACAATGTTAAGATTGCAGAAAGGTGACAAAAAATATCAAAACCTTAATGTAGGCTATAGCACATCTTTACTACAAAACATAACATTTACCTACATTTATCATTGTAAAGAATGACAGAATATCTTCCTCATTGATTTGACATCTGGAATCAAGTTTTTGAAATTATTTCTATTAAGACATTACCAGCTGTGTTGTATACTTAAAAAGCAATGTAAAGATGGCAGAAAGGACTATGTGGTCTACTGACAAAAAATATCAAAGCCTTAATGTAGGCTATAGCACATCTTTGTAACACAGCAGTTACTTCCTTTCATCTCCAAATTAAGAATAATAGAATATCTTCCTTATTTGATTGATCAGGCTTTTGTATATGTTTGTTTATATGGAGACATCATCAGCTATGGTTGTATAATTACAAAAACTATTTTAAGATTTCTGAAAGGTTGTTTGGTTGGTTGAATGTTGCTTAATAATGTTGCATCAGCAATTATTCAGCTATTTGTGACGAGAACTACTTTATGGTCTGCCTTGTACCAGCTCACACTTAGGGCTACTTTAAGGTGCTAGCTCACCGAGTCAGTACACCACAGACAAACGTACCGTTCCCCCTTCACATTATACTAACACTGGGGAACCAGTAAAGGCCAACAGCAAGGAAATTTCACTTTCTTACATGTGTTCTGAGCGGGACTCGAACTCACAGCGGTGAGAGACCCTGGATTTGTAAACTGACATCAAATTCATTAGTCCACCATGGCTTCTAGATTTCAGAAAGGACTGTGTGGTCTACTGACAAAGATTTTCAAACACCTATGTAGGCTATAGCACATCTTTGCTACAAAGCATTTACCATATCTACAGTCATTAAGAATGACAGAATACATCTTGATTTGATTGTAAATTCATTTGGGGGACAATTTGAAAATGGCACCCCATTTCATTTCTTGGTTCTAGTAACAATTTTTGCGATATAATTAGAAATACTTCCGAAGTTTTTATAGAACATTAATTTCTAGTCTCCTTCTGGGTTTAGTAGAAATAAAATGACTGGCATTTAATACTATTAAGTCCCTAAAAATATTTTGTATTTTATTTATTTCCAAAATAATATGATAATGAAGTTCTCGTGTCAGTTGGAATCTGGTAACAGATGTTATAAGAAAAGATGTATGTATACTAAAAATTATTCAATTTGCCGGCCTATATAACCTAATTTTTGTTGTGTGACAATAAAAGTTGTGGAATTTTGCTGATGTTTTCATCAAGCTATGAAAACCGTTAACTTTATCAATAAGAGGATTTAATTGGTAACAGGATGACTTTTCAGAAGGTATTTTTAACAGCTGGGTGATAGAGTTTTGTATGAATACCCTTTGACACCCTCTATTATATAAATTAGGCAGGTGCTTGCTAACAGTTGTTGGTTAATTAAAGGTGGAGAATAATCAGATTAAGTTCTTATTATTCTTTATTGGGGAGGAGGGGGGTAAATTGTATGGTCATGATAATACAAACAATCCATAAAAACCTTGAAAATTTGGGAAAATATAAATGAACTACGGTAATGTCTAATTTTGCCATTTGATGAAATTGAGGAAATATTCACTTAAAATGTCAAATTTTTGCCAACAGTGTGTGGCTAGTGAAACATAAAATTTTGAAATAGGGGAAATACTGTAATTACAAAAATAGTGAAAATACCAATAATTTCAGGGACTGCCAGTTGGAACTGTTTGAATATTAACAAAGTTTGTTGTAAAGTATTTTCAGATCATTGGAGGTAGTGGTCCTGTTATAAGTTTACTTGGTTGGTTATGGGTTCTATTCCTGCCTAACATAAGGCATAAAACAGGCAGTATATATTCATTAAGTGTTAGTCTTTTGAAACCATGGTAAAGTTCTCTCACTTCTTTGACAATCAGTATCAACTCAAAACACACCAGGCCCCGGTTTCACAATCATTCCTTAACTAAGATTTTCCTTAACTTAAATTTAGCAAATTTTGGCAAGCTCTTTTTGGAACTACGAATAAATATTTTTGTTAAAACTAAATGCAGATGCCATAAGCTGGAAATAATCTTTAAAATGACACATTAAATTCCCTAATATCTTAACAATTAATAAAATTATAAAGGTTTTTAATTTGCCAAATTTAAGTTAAGGAAATTCTTAAGTTAAGAAATGATTGTGAAACCGGGGCCTGTATTCCTATCTTAATATAAGTTTTAGAAATATATTTTAAAATATTGCACATAAACAGTAACTGGTAATTAGAAATGCTGTTCATACTTCACCTGCAATCTTTGCATATACAAAATGTACAATGTTTCTTTTTATAATGAATGAGGTAGCTTTTCTTTTTGCTGGTATCTGTTTATAATTATATGCTCAAAACATCTGCATGCATATTTTCTCCGATATGTCATTCATGCAATGTTTTTTCTTTCAATTAAGGAAGACATATTTTGTAGAATTCTTCTACAAAATAAAAATTACCACAGACATTTATATACATGTATATTTGCCTTGACAATGTTATGGAGTAACCTCAACTAAATGAACCGTGAAACCAGGCATCTTAAAAATGGTCTTTTAATCTTTTGTTTTAGGTATTTTTCTTGAAACTGATATCAATTTTGATATAGAAATGAAATTAATACTTTGCACATGATGTTATCTCATATGAACATTGGATTCCTCCTCGTAAAATGTTGAACCCTCACAAAGCATAAATGAACCAGAAACTTCACTTGTAGCTGGTGATGTCTTGATATACAGTCAAACCTGCTTTATGGCCACCTCTATATAAGGGCCACCTGCTTTTAAAGGCCAGTAATATAAGTTATGTGGTTTGTAAGCGGCTATTTACAGAATGATACTGGGTTGATCATGTGATTCGAGTTGGCCAATCATTTCCATAGATTTTAGTCAGAGGTAGGGTAAAATTTCATCCCAATTGCTCTTTATTCATATTATTTGAACCTGTATATAAGGACCACCTATCCATAAAGGCTACAATTACTGGGTCCCTTGGGTGGCCTTTATACACAGGTATTTTTCTATGACTAAAAAAGTGTTGACAAGCATGTTGAATAGCATTTAATATTATTACATATTTTCAATTTAATACAGATACTTTAAATGTAGTTTATTTTGTAGCTTTAATTTTTTTGTGGTTTTGTAATTTTTCGAATTTTTGGCTGGCCTAATATTTGTGGAGTTATGAAACTGACACTTACAATGAATAATTTTAATGTTATGTTGTATATTTCTTTTATTTTAGGTGCTAACCATACATATTATTGTGATACAGAGGTAAACCTTTGTTACAGTTATCCTTGTCAAAATGGGGGCACCTGTTTACGGAATGAAGGCAGTTATACCTGTAAATGTCCAGATGGGTTTGAAGGTAAGCAAAAATGTATCAAGACTTTTCATATCAGACGATAGTTATGTTTTATACCTTGGTTAAGAATCTTTTACTCATGTAAAGGCGACACCAGTGATAGTGCAGGAAACTGGTGCGTAGAGAAAACCCCAACCTTTAGCAAGTGAACTCGCAAACTTTAAGATCTTAGACTAGGATCTGTCCTGAGTGGGATTAGGACCAAGATGGTGCGAGGCATTGTGAATTGTAAGCCCATGATTAAGACCACTATGTCACGCTGAAACATATAGGATGCCATTTAATGGATGAACAAAGCACTTAATCAAGCAAAAAACCAAAACAAAATAAGCATCAAGAGATTTTAACTTAATTTGGTCATTGAAAATATTGAAGATTTCATGATAGCCTACTAAAGGAACATCTTCAATCTGGCCAGAGATGGTGTGTTATTTGGTTTACATTGTCAGTTATGGTTCAAACATTTTTCACAACTTTCTTACATGGCTTCATCATCAGTTTTTCTCCAGCCATTTTATGAAAAAAACCACCATGAACACCTACATTTAGTATTTAAAAATGATTTAAACCCCCAAAAAGATTTATATATCTTTTTAAAAGAGAGACACATGAAATTTAATCTTATCATTTTTGATGATCAGAGTTTTATTGGTGTTAACATTTTTCATTTAAATATAGAACAATTGGTTTAAGCCCTTATCATATTGTCCAGGAGTCGATACTGATGTTATCAGGCAATATTTTGGCTATGACACCAGTCAGTAAAAATTGATATCAACCTTGTTTAAAGGTGTTATTCTTGATATCATGAAGCTATATCTTGGTTATGTTTGTAAAAGCCTTTCTCCTGTAGATTTATGACAATGTAAATAAGTATGTATGTCATTTCCTTGATCTTTGAATTTGAAATATGCCTATATTTAAACAAGAAATTTAAATGTTTGATTAACTTCAAGAGAGTAAGCAAGTTTTAGATAATTTCAATTATGTTCTCATATAATCACAAAATTGGAGATTTTAATTAATTTCCATTAAGTTTTCATTTTGTTAGTTCACCTGTACACCATGTTTGCGTTACCCCCAGCACGAGTGTAGTATGCACTGACCTCCAACTTTTAGCTTTTTTTAGTTGGAATATTTGTACAGTAAGCTTGGCTTTTTCTAGCTAAGTCTTAAAATTTGATGGGGGCTCAGTGGCTGAATGGTCTAAAGCTCACACTTCCTGATCACAGTGCCTCTTGCTGCCTAGATTCAAATTCCACTCTGGACAGATCTTAGTTTGTGAAAGTTTGTTGGTTCATTTGCCAAAGGTCAGTGGTTTTCTCCGGGCACTCCTGTTTTCTACACCAGCCATGTACTCAAGTGAAAGAATTTTGATGTGTATTCCACTTCACTCCTTAATTTTGATATCACCAAAATATAAGTTACCAAAGTAAATATTTTGCTAGGTTTTTGGCTATTTTTGAGCACTATACATTCAAAATTTAATGATTTGTACTCTCATATCGGAATGTTTTTCCTTCCATTCTGTGATCATGGTTTTGATAGGATATTTTGTACCCTGTTCATTTTTCAGTGTCTATGATTGATCCAGAATAATGTCCCTTTACACTTATCAGTTCACAGTTATCTCCCTTTTGCAAGTTGGAAAGGGTATGATTTTGTAATTAATGTCACTGGTATTCAAAAAAATATTTTTTTTTATAAAAAAAAGTCTAGTCTAAATCTTGTCAACAAAATATTATAAAAAATATTTGTTCATGAATAATTTAGAATAATGTACCTTTATACTGATTAGTCCACAATTATCTCCCTTGGAAATGTTAATATTAAAAAAAATTGATGAAAAAGTCATCTAGTCTAAATCATGTCAACAATTGAGATTATTTCATTATGTAAACTTAAATGTTATATGCCCATGTATTTTGTACAGTGATCCATCGATTATGCAATAAGAAATTTAAATGTTCTACCTTGTTTTCGTAGACAGTTTTATGAGAGAATACTAATGATTGATCCGTTAAACTCCCCGGTGAAAATAAAATGCAGAATTTAAATCATTTATCTTTTAGATATTACAGGGAAAAATACACATGTGTGCTTTAAATTGAATCGAAATGAGAATACAATATGATTAACGCTGATCTTAATGGGTTTATATGAATTGTAAAACTATGATATTATGTCATCTACTATTATCATCAGAAATGTATAAGTTTTAAGTTTCCATGGCAACTTGCAGCTGCTTATTTGTTGCATGAAAGTATTTCTATAAAAAAAGATTTATATCTTTTTTCCCCTAGTGCATCATGTTTTCCTATTTTCCACACATCTTTACAATGCATTCTGTTAACTGTTTGTGTAATTTTTTCATTTAAAGAAAACATATGTTGAAACATATTACTACAAAATATGCAAATTGCAAATTTAAGGATAACAGTTGAGGGGAAATGTTGTATATTATAATGCAGTCAAACCTGCTTAAATGGCTACCTCTATATAAAATTGACATGGTTTTATTTTATCCTAATTGGTCTTTTGAATGAAAACTTTATTCATGTCATTTGAACCTGTATTAAAGAACCATCTGCTCGGTTGAAGGCCACATTTTCAGATTCACTTTGGTGGCCTTTATGGTCAGATTTGACTGTGAGTTACTGATAAACATCATTTGCAGGTATAGAAAGATCCTCTGCTTATAAAAATTCTCTTTTTTTCCAGGTAAAAATTGTGAAATTGACACTAATAAGAAGTTCATTGCATCGTCTTGCCCTAAAGAATTGTGTCAGCCGCCATCCAAATGTGTGCCTTTAATCCAGGGAGGTTACCGATGTAATGGATGTCCCAGTGAACCACATTTCAATAAATATTGCCAGCTAACAACCAAGCGATTTCCAGAGGGATCATTTCTAACATTTCCGTCATTGAGAAAACGACACAGATTTACCATCCAGTTGAAGTAAGTTGAAACAAACACAAGGTTGTTGTGTTTGTCTCTCATTGCATTATTATTTTATTTTGATGTTAGTGAAACATTATGTGTTTTTTCCCCTCAGATATTTGCCATTGTTTGTGTAAGCAAGGTGGAGAAAAAGATGGTTGGTGATAGGGTGGGAGTGGAGTGAAACAGAAATGAATGTTTCTACTTAAGAGTTGTGTGCAAGAGAAAGTCTCTCTTGTTTTTTCTCTGATTCTTTTTATCTCTCTCAGGTGACTGTTTTCTTTAGAAGTAGAGATGTGTCAGAGGGAAAGTCCCTCTTTCTCTGCTTTTAGTTTTTCTGTGTTCTCTATTGAAGCAGTTATTCATACGTCTCTCTCTCTCTCTCTCTCTCTCTCTCTCTCTCTCTCTCTCTCTCTCTCTCTCTCTCAGTTTTTCCATTGCTGTGTATTGAAGCCAGTCAGGTTTTCCCTGTGTTACTCTTTTAGTTTTCCATTTTAGTGTATTGAAGGCACTTAGACCAGTCATTGGTGTTACTTTTCCAGTTTTGACATCAAAATCAATATTTATGTTTACTTTTTCAAATTCTTACCATGCTTCAAACACCTAAGACATATAATTATGAATCCTTCCTACATTGTATATACCACCTCCAAAATAAAATTTAACATAAATTTATTGATCTTTTCCTTCACCCTTTCTTGGTGATAACATTTCCTCTGAACTTGTAAAGTGGGGTAAAAATTACAAGTTTGGGCTAATAAAAGATTTCAGGTACAAAGGCCTTGGCAAACACTAGGTTGGTCTTTTATTGTAGTCACAGTTTATTAACTTAGGGTTGTATGTTTAGTTGTACAAGACCTGATTCAAGTCTCCTTATTAAGTCAATATTATTCATGATTTGAGTTTTAAGATTGTAATAAAAATTTAATCAAATATTTTCCCAGTTATTGTCTACCATATCTTTTTCCTGGGTATAATGTTCCAATTTTTACATATCCAGCAAAAGAACAAATAAAAAAGTTACATGTATTTTATTTAACCATTTCAACCCAGAATTGATCATGGTTGATTGAATTGATTTCAGTTTTGGACATCTTCTACAGTTTTGTAGGGTGGGTCAAGGGATATATAAAGATCTACATTTACTACAACCTAGAATTGATCATGGCTGATTGATTTAATTTCAGTGTTGGACAGCCCTCATAGTTTTGTAGGTTGAGTCAAGGGTCTGATTGATTTATTTCTTTTTTGGATAGCTCCACAGGATGGATCGAGGAGTATATATTATAAGAATCTATTTTTGTCAGTATTGGGTTTTCTGTGACCAGATCACACCACCTCTCTCCACCTAGTTTTGAATCTGACTTGGGACAGATCATAATATGAAAAAAAGTTTATCAGTTTGCATGCTAAGGTCACTGGCATGGTTTCCTCCACTATTCTAGAAATGACCACCTCAATATAAATGAAAGAATCTTGACTGTTACATTAAACACTATTACTCCACTCCACCCCACTCCACTCCCTTTCTCAGTATAATCCAATAAGCTTTTAAAATACAATATCGTCAATTTCTTTTGGTTTTTACAAACAGGGAAGTTACTCTCCTGGAAGTATTGGCATAGGGCTTGAAAAATCTGAGAGTGATTCACCAAAGAGCTTCTTTGACTTTTAACCTACAACAAATAAATAGTATAAATAGTTCCTTAGATTTTTTATTTGACTACCAAGGTTTTGTGGGGGCAAAAAGTTATTGTGCCACCTATTTCATCTCTCTTATTATATATCACAATTGGAAAGGGAACTGTAAAAAGTTTTTAATTTCCTGATGTAAAATAAAATATTTTATTATGTATTATGAATATGATATGGAGCATAAAATGCATTGTGTATTGTATAGGCAAACAACATTGACCTGTCTGCTTGACCTCTCATTGAATATTTATTACAGACCAGTACATTTATGTATAGGGAATGCAGGTGTTTATTTCTTCTACAGCATGATAAAAACACATTGTTTATGTATTAACTGTGAATTCTAACACTCCCCATGTATTAGATGGCTCATTGTAAATGAATATTCCCAATGAAAGGTCAAGCAGACAGGTCAAAGTTGTTTGCCTATATCCGGTGTATTATAACTGGTGGTTTTTATGATACCTGTGTGCTCGCTAATCCTACTGAGTCATTGTTAATACTGATACTTTCTCACAAGCTCTCATGTGCCCTTAATATGAAAAATATTATTTGTGATATCAAATACTAGTGTTGTAAAACCTTGTTATAATGCCCCTCCATAACTTTGCCAACTCACTTATCGCCACCTATTTTGCCTAATCAAATTGCTTTTTGAAAAACTTTGAACACTAGTTATGTTCCACTTAGCTGTCAATTGGTTGTCATAGACATTGAGGAAGTTACAAACATTTACCGGTATTCCAAATCTGTGAAACAGAATTGCTTGATGGGTATGCAAGGTTAGATAGAATTGCATGATGGGTATGAAATAAAATTGCATGATGGGTATTTACCAATCCTATAAACCAGTAGAATGACATGATTTATTGTTTAAACTGTTTGGAGTTTATTACATCTGTTATTCCAGGTTTAAATTTAAAACTTGGAGTTTTATGTTGATGAATTAGCTATTGAGTGTCATTGACTTTGTATATAGTTCCTCTTACTATAGGAACAAGGTGGTAAATTATCATCAAGTACCTGCTTACAACCTCTCCTGATTATTTACATCTCACTTTCAAGAAGACATATTTTTCATTATATATAATGGGACATATTTATTTGTCTGTCCATCCTTTGTGTGTCATAAGGCAAATTTTTACCATCTGTCTCTCTTTACTTTGTCATGAATTCTTAGCCCCTTCCCTTCATACATGTTTTAATTTAAAAAAATGGCAATCAGGCAAAATGACATTGTGCAATGTTTTGGAGGATTTCACTATGTGAAAATGTTCTGCCTCCCCTTCTTCCATGAATTCTTAACCCTCTTCTCTCATACATGTTGTAACTAAAACAGTGGCAATCAGGCTCATTGAGCAATGTTTTCTGGAATTTTGATATAAAAATCAGGGATATTTTCTGCCTCCCCATCCCCCTTTTCCTGGGCCTCCTCCATGAATTTGTACCTTTAAATGCCTTCAGTCCTGCAAGTGGATTGCATGAATTTTAGTTTTTTGAATTTCAATATACATTGATAGTCATCGGCATTATATTTTGTCAAATTTCTCTAATTTTAAAAGTTTTTTATTCTCATCCATTGTTTAAATGAGACTTTCTGTTTTCCTGTTGTTATGTTTTTGTTCAAACTGAAATTGTTCAGTTCTGTCTATAGAGATTCTCTATCTTTAAAAACAGTAGTAAAAGTAATCTGGAATGTGTTATTAAATTTTGTATAGTGTAGACAGAACATCTTACTTGGTCAGGTAATCTTATCCATTTCCTACCTTTTGTTTAGACTGTCCTTATTTCTTTCTCTAGACTCTAGTGATGCCCTAACATGTACATCTTTATTAAAAAAAACTGCAAATGTAATATGGGATGTTTTGTTTAAATCAAAATTTTAATTTTCAATAGACAAGACTCTATTAGTCAGGTAATATATTCCAGTTTTGATTTTCCTGTCCCTATGTTTTTGTTTAGACTACCTTGTTTGTTTATATCTAGACATGACCTAATATTTGCACTCTTTTAAAAAAAATTGAAAGGCAAAATTGGAATGTTGTATTAAAATCACCATAAGACTGAACACCTCCCTTTGGACAGGTAATCTAATCCAGTTTTAATTATCAACTTGGGAGTTTGACATTGACCAATTGACCACTGGTCAATCAAAATGGCACAAATATGTTTATTTCGTTGGTTAATTTAGTAAAAGGTATTTTCTTTTCATCTTTTGACAGGTATAAACAGAAAGTCCTTGGTTATTGAGATTTTTATGGAGTCCTTTGTATAAAGATTAGATCATTGATTGTGCTTGTTTATTCTCTTGTAAATTTTGATGAATTTCTTTGTGTTCTGTTTCTTGGCACTATCATAAGAGTCGTAAACCTGTCTGTCAATTCTGTGTGAAATCAGTCACAGGGAAAATTTGGGTGTTTTTAATTGTAGACTGAACTAGTTTAAAATGGTGTTCTAAAGTTATTTATGGTCTTATTTAAAAACTGATTGAAAGTGTCTCTTGTACTCTTGTACGGTTGTGTTCATATTTCATATACATGTATGTGCATACATTATATAAGCATGAAGCACTTGCATTCTTTAACTCGATCTTTCTCTTTCATCTTGTGGGCTGGGTCTGACTCAAGACTTGAAAGTGGGTAGTGACTGTTCTTTAGCCAAGCACTCAGCATTACGAAATGAAAGTCACGTTTTGCTTTGTTTTTTAACATTTTGCAAAATAATTACCGGGTATTAATGTTCTGAATGATCTTTTACAAAATATGATGGCCTACTTATCTGCAAATTGACCTCACAACAAAATTGCCTAGTTATGTTACTTTTCTGACTTTTTTGACAAAAATTATATAAAGATGATAGCCTAATTATCCACAAATTCTGTCTGATAACAAGAATTGTCTAGGTAACTCACATTTCTGACTGCTTGGACAAAAATTTGATAGCCTAATTATCCGCAAACAAGAACTGCCCTAAAGATAACTCACTTTTCTGACTTTTTGTTTGGTTTTTCCAGGTAAATATATTTCTGGACTATAAATTGTGTATATAGAAGAATTTAGAGATTACCTATATTTAGATAAATGTTTGATCATCATCTTGTCAAAGATCTACCCTAAGCAAAGTGTACTAGATGACATCTCATTAATTCAATACTGGTCATATTACAATAAAGGGTATCAGAGGTGTTAAGCTTCTTCTTAGCTTAGCTATATTTATTCAATGCTAGATAACTAACATACAGGCCTGTCCAAATGTTTAACACTGAGCTATACAGGTCTGTTGAAAGTTTAACACTGGGCTTACGAAGTAGTGCCGAATTAACCACTCATCTCAATTCCTCATTATTTATATTATCGTTACAACTGCTATCTATCTCTCTGCAGTTTATCAGTCACTAATTAATCCATATATCAGACATTTGGTAGTCGAGCGTGGACTCCTTTTTCGTTAGGCGGATGGTAAATTTTTGATAGGTCTGTACTATATGACAAAGATTTAGTTCTGTGTGTTTTTCACCCTGATTTAGATTGTCAGTGTTTACCTGTTGTATTGGGAGATCACAGGTATAAAGATGTAATTAATTCTTGATAGAGATCAAAGATTGCTGTATATTGATTACCTGTATCTTACCTACCCACAGATTACCTTACTTTATATATATATACCTGCATGTGCTTAACTGAATATACCTGATGGTATAGGTGTAACATGAAATATCTGTGGTATTGCAAACCTCACCTGAAATGTGCTGTATTTCTGCTGAAAAATTGAACCCAACATTTTACATGATGTTTACAACACCTGAAACAAACATATGACTTGGTACATGATGTTTACACATATGACTTGTATCTCCAACTGACACAAATTATAACTGGAAGGTGACCTAAAAGTAAGACCCTAACTGTAAGAGTTCCTCTTAACAAGTGTTAAAAGTTGTAAAAGCTTTAAGGTTGCTATGGTAATGACATCCCTTCACTAGAGGCTCAAACGTTTAAGCCATGTATCTTGATTTCTCAGTACCAAGCTCTCTTTCTCAATTATATATTTTTTGCTCAACCCTTTTCTCTCTCTCTCTCCAGTTTCCTCTGCCATCCCAGAACTTACTGTCTTGATATAAGTGAAAAGTCTTGACTGGGGCATAAGGCACCATTAACCTATCTATCTGATCTCTCTTTCTACCTACAAACATGTAAATGTTCTAAATACCAACATGTACATTGTTTCTCTACCCCTCTGATTTTGAGTGGTGATATAAGTAGACAGTATTGATTGTTTTATGAAGACAGGAATCCTTGTTATTTAATAAGTTAATGAACTTTGTATTATATATACATATATAAATACAGTACAGACTTGTCCAAAATTTAACATTGAGCTAACGAAAAAGTGGTCCTAGCTCAGCTGTTGAGTGCCCAAGATATGATCAGGTAGGGATAGAAAAGCTACCAAGTGATAGCAAGCAGCTGTCGATATATATAGCTAGCTAGCAGCAGAGGCCAGCTGACAATTCAGCACTAATTCGTAGGCTCGGTGTTAAACTTTCGGACAGGTCTGTACTGTATATTAGTTAAATGGTTATAAAGACCCATGTTACATTGGGTCAGGTCATAAATATTTTAGTTACATAAGTAAAATTCCCTAAGGATTCAATAATTGGTTTTCCGATTCTCTAGATGAAACACTACTTCATAAGTGATTTTAAGCCTGTGTGGTTGTTTTTCTGTGTTTTTTATCAAGTGTAAATAAATAGTATTACCGGTACTGTATATATGTTGTATAATATTTTATAGTGTTTCATGTATACTTGGCTAAATAAGAATCTTGAGTAGGTCATTGAACCCCTAGAAATAGGTTACCATCACCCTCATTTACACTGTGCTTGGAAGATTATTGTTTTGGGTATTTTTGCTTACTGAAGGTCTATGGGTTTTTGGAGGTACAGAGCTGACTAAGTAACAAAATCCAGACTGGCCCAATAACACCTTACACCATCACTCCACTTTACTCCAATCCACCCTTCTTACCTTCTTTACTCCAACCCACTCTTCTTACCTTATGCTTTGTGTTGTTTAATTTTTTGTGATCAAACTTGGCAGATCTGACTTAGTAACAGGCTGTGCCTAAAACACCTTACACCATTACTGAACTTTACTCCAACCCACCCTTCTTACCTATGCTTTGAATTTTTCAATTTTTTGTGATCAAACTCTGATGAAATGTTCCCGCATTTGAAATGGATTTTGTCTGTCAAATACAAATGTACGAAACACTACATAATATTTCAGAATTACATCAGATAACTGAAAATTTCCATGTCTATTATGAAAAAATAAAATTTTAATCAGTTCTAAATTCCTGTATAAATATATATGCTAAGTAAAACCAGCAGACCTTGTATTTTATAGATATACATGATAACATTTTGACCAGCTTAAATATCAGATTATGTCATTGATGTCATTAAAATGTTGATGGTAATTACCTCAGAAATTTTTAATTTATTGGCACAAAAAATAACAATACAATCTGCCAATCTCAATTTGAATTTAAATATTTTAATTACGCTGGTTTGTCAGATTTGATTTTTCCGTTCTTTACATCTTAAATAACTTTAAATAAGATGTTATTATATAAGTTGAGTGCATTATAACTCAAACTACGTAATTACCAAAACATGCATTCAGTTTGCTGGTTTACCGAAAGTACTTAGCGGTTTTTTTTTTTGTTTTTTTTTTTTTTTTTGATGGACAAAATAATATGAAAAGTTATATTTTTTCTTAACAAAATTACTTTTTTATTTTTTTTTTTTTAATACCATAACATTTTAAATGCTATTAAGATGACTATCGATAAACAAATCCTTTCCATCGTTATACATGACGCAGGTTCTTTTCCTCCCATACAATTCTGAGTACAAAATCAATTTCACTGCCACCATTAAAACTTGAGAGATTTTCAGGAAAGAGTATAAAGTCAAAGTACAGTAAAACCTGCAAACCTGCATATAAAGACCACCTACAAGATCTAGCAAATATGGACTTAATGGACAGGTGGTCTTTATATAAGGTTACAAACTAGAAAGTATTGATGTACTAGTATTTATATAGGAGGTTCTTATTGGCCAAGAAACATAGTACCGGTAGTCTTTACAAAGTTACAAACTGTACCTGGTTTTATAGTGTGTTCTTGATATAGAGGTCCTTGGCAAAGAGACATTAAAACACTGGTCTTAATGGACAAGTGGGGTTTATGTAGAGGTCCTTGGCAAAGAGACATTAAAACACTGGTCTTAATGGACAAGTGGTCTTTATATAGATACAAACTACTTAACAGTTTTAACTCTATATGCAATTATAGTACCGGTAAACAATATTATAAGTAAATATTATGATATTTCAATTTTCCAGGTTTGCCACACAACAGAAGAATGGTTTGTTGTTCTATAATGGACGATTTAATGAGAAACACGATTTTGTTGCCTTGGAGATTATAGACGGACATCTACAGTTTTCCTTCTCTGTCGGTGCCAACATAACTACAGTGAAAGCCTATGTAGATGGTGGTGTCAACAACGGAGAATGGCATCATGTCACACTGCATTACTTAAACAGAGTAAGTATGGAATGAAAATCTTCAAGGGGTACATGGAAAGTTTTTGCTCTTGCAGATAAATTATTTTGAGCATTACTGTATAAGAATGAAAAATTTGTGGGGAAAAAATATTTGCAGTTTTCATAGTGACTTTTGTACCATGAATATATCTTCTCAGCAAAAAATTATTATTTCTCCTTGTACACTTTCCCAGCAGTCTGAACGGTGGAAATTTCTTACTGCGAAATAATTTAGAAGATCAAGACCGCAAAAGTTTCCTATCCCTTATGTTTCTTCTTATACAGTATTGTTGTTAATCCATCTGTTTGTAAATGTGTCGGCAGTCAAATATTTTTCTCTTTATTTAAGCTAGTTAGGGTTTTATATTGCCCCCTGCAATACCAGGCCATTGCTACCCAATGTTAATACCTTAATATTAATGAAGGAGAGGGGGATTTTAGATTTTGCTATAATTGTTAGATTTTGCCAAATGTAGACATTTATGTACAATTAATTGAAATTTAGTCTTAAGTTCTTGGTGCAATTTTATCTTAAGACCTTAAAAATTCTTGGTGCATTTTGGAGAATTTATTTACAATATAATAATATAAAATCATTAGAATGTTGATACATGTTCAAGGCAGTCATTAGAAAGTAGTAACCAGTGGCTATTTTAGTTATCAGAATAAGAAAGCTGGATTTAATTAAAAGCTTGACTGGAAATTAATTTGTGACAATGGCTATGCTGTGGGTTTATATGCTGGTAGTTATCTTGGCTGCTTTGTGTACAGCTGATTATATTGCAACCATTATCCTGGTACAGCCATTAGTGGTCATTTATAACCTTGATATCAGGAAGTCATTCTATTTATTTATAAACATAATGTAACATGCTCCATTGATCAAATGAATAAACAAGGTGTAATATGCTCTACTGATCACATGGGTAAATCACAATTTTAGATTTTAAGTGATTTTGAGGGATTTCAAATTCATGTTTTAAGATTTTGAGTGATTTTGAGGTATTTGTTTTCCCCATAAATAAAGGTTCTGTTTAAAATCAGATTACTATACATATTAATTCGCTACATTGTTCCCCACTACTTTTCAGTTATGTCCCCTCTCTATAGAGGCCACCCTTAATTAGAAGGTAGCCTTAACATGAAATTAATAAAAACAATCATGTTATTTAATAATAAAAAAAACTACATAATTTATATAAATTTTGATATTGCAATCTTAACAATTAAGAAAGTCTTGCTAACACTTGACTTTCTTAATTTGTTACCAGTAAAATAAATAACTTTGTAACCCTTCCTAAGAGACATGTAGGTGTACCATACACGAAGAGAACCCCTGTTAAGAGGCCACTCTTAAGGGGAGACCAATTAAGAGAGTGCAGTGGAGTAATGGGAGTTTCTTTCACTTTCATCGAGGCAGTTGAGGTATGGTGGGGGGAACCAGAGTGTCTGGTGAAAACCAACTGTGTCACCTTTCTCATACTGGGATCTGCCCTAGCAGTATTCAGACCTAGGCAGTGAGAGGCACTGCAATCTAAAATGTGCACTTTAGATCACTCAACCACTGATTAACCAAATAAGAAGAGTAGAATCTGATGATTTATTAGTTCCTTATTATTATTTCAGTGCATCCATTGTATTTGATCTTACTTGTGATATTAAACACCAGTGATGAATGGTAAAAACCTTCATTAAATAAACCTCTGTTAAGTCTTCATACTTTAAATTTGAATTTTATCATGAAAATATCTTTTCCTTTTTTAACAAAAGAATTTCAATTTCAATTAAGTTTTCTGAAAGCTGAAAATTTAAAATTTATTCAAAAGTTGTAATTTTTTTGCTGAATGATTTATGTATAAGGGTCTGTGCAAGCTTTAACTGATGACGGCCTGCATTGGCCAACAGGCCACATGTAGATCTTAAACTCAATCATGATTTAAGTGACATCTTTGTACCATAGGAGGTCATGGGTTTGAACCTTGAATGGGTCTGACCCAAGACTTGAAAGTGGGTTGTGACTGTTCTTTTGCCAAGCACACGGCATTATGAAATGAAAATCATAGAACTTAAAATAAATGAGGCCCCGTGTCATGGTAGGCATGGCATGATAAAAACTTTGCTGTATAATGCCAAAAGCACAATGCACAGACAAAATTTCTGCAACTTCGCTTTAGCTGGCGATGTCTTGATATAAGTGAAATATTCTTGACTGGGAAGTTAAAGACCATTACTCAACTCAATTTTTTGTACAATGGTTTGAATCTCTTGAAAGTGACATCAGGAAAAAAACATTACATTAGTGTCATTTGTTCCTTTTTCTCATAGTATTTTTTTTCCAAGGGTTACTATGGTTACATATTGTTTATTTCCTGGATTATCATTTTTTATACTTATGTTGTCAAAAGACAAATGTATAAAAGTGTCAAGTATAAAATAAAAATTTTGGTGGCCAGAGGGGGTGATAGTTTTTATAGGGAGAAATTAAAATGTTAAAACTACTAACAGGAAAACATGGAAAGGTAACCCATGGAAAGTTATTATTAAGTTGTAAAAGTGGACAGTGTCTCTAATTAATTTAACATACCAGAAGGCAAAAATAAAATTCTGAACTCTGGACGGATGTTCTAATACTTTCATGAATATTGTGTTGATATTCACAAAGTTAACATTGGACCCTGTTAGTCATTCATTACCGGTAGTCTTATGTGCAGCAGTATTGAATATTATTTTTAAGAAAAATAGCTTTAGTTCATATGTTATTTTCCTTTTGTCATCATTGAGTACAACCTTCTTCAGTACTAAGAAGTGCTACGATTACATCAAACACACCATATATCAATATTTTGACAGTTTTCTCGTTACAGTCTAGCAACACTACAAACATTTTAAGATACCAAAAATGAAATATCTCATTAATTGTATGAAAAATATTAAAAATCTTTAATAAAAATGCAAAAAATGAAAATAACATATTTTATGAAATAAATCTAAAATGAGTACAAGAAATAAAAAATGACATATTTCAGTAATTTTATGAAATAAATCTAAAAGAGTATAAAAAAAAAAAAGACAAATTTCAGTTATTTTATATAAAAAAATCTTAAAAAGAGTCCATAAATAAAAAATGACATATTTCAGTAAATTTTTTGGAAAAAAATCTTCAAATTTATGAGCATGTCTACTTTTTTAGGGTGTGTTTATATGCAAAAAAAATTAAGTACAAGTTATACATTATAACAAATATAATGATACAATGATTTAGATATTAGTTATATTGAATATCATTTTTCACTTCTGTTTTCAGTGTGGAGATTTTGAAACTGATATGTAACTTTGTGAATTAGCCATATTCTTTCATATCTGCATTCTCATGCTTATTAGACAATGTTTAATTGTAATTCAAGGCAACATTTGAAATTAAATTCAATTATAAAGGACACCTGATCTATATTAAGACACAGCAGATTTAAGTTACCAAGTTGATAAATTAATGTAAGATAAAACTTTACCTATCCAAGATTAAATCTAACAATTTTAAATTTGAATCATGATTAATGGAGGTATCACTGTACTGGATAAATAATCACATTTCATATTGTCATTGTTATAATTCTGTTGCCAAAGTTTTCTGAATTGAAATGATGTCATGTAGATGAGTTAAAAAGATCAGATGGTTATTTCAACACCCTTCTTGTTTTGCCGATAGCAGCATTGGACAGAAAGTTATTTCAATGCCCTTTTTTCTTCTGGCATGTTTGCCGGTGACATTATTGGACATATGGTTATTCCAATGCCATTCTTTCTTCTGACATCTTTGCTAGTGAGAGCAATGACATTAATTTTGTGGGATGGCTATTTCAACACTGTTCTTCTGACATGTTTGCCATTGGCATTATTGGACGGATGGTTATTTCAATGTCCTTCTTTCTTCTGACATGATTGTCAGTGGTGGCATTCAACTGATATTTATTTCAACACCTATTCTGACATGTTTGCCAATGGTGGCAGTATTGCATGGATACTTATTCTGACATGTTTGCCAATGATAGCATTGGGTGGATAGTTATTTCAATGCCTTTCTATTAACAAGTTTGGGGTCATTGGACATTTTAGTGATGAAACCACGTATGCTCATTTTATTGACAAATTTTAACCTATATATGTGAAATGTCTATATAGCATGGACAAACTGACCCCAGCTTCAATCCTAGTTGTGTCCTTTTAGACATGGTTGCCAATTTGTACTGAGATATGAGTAATGTCGATTATTCTGACTTCTTCATTTGCTGATTTAAATAGTTCTTAAAATTATTTTTATTTGAAAAAATAAAGTTTTCAATAAATGTTGTCTTTTTACACATGGGTATTGTAAGTGATTTGTATACCCTATTTTATGCCTCAAATTTTGTGATTATAATTACATGTACCGAACCAGCATTTCTATTAAACTTATTTTTTATTCAGCACAATAAAATAAATTAGACATCATAATTAGGTCATGATACCTGTTAAATTTTTCAATGTAAACTGGTGATATTTTAATGTGTATTAAATTCATAAATATTTAGTTTTTTGTATGCCAGCTGAAAAGTTAATGTGTTCTATCACAATCCCAATCTAAAAAAGTCAGGAAAAAAAACTTTGTACTCAAACCTATTGACTTGGACCATTTAATAAAATATATATCTTTAATTTGTCTACTTATTCATAACGAGTAAATATAGTAGTGAAATAAAAATAATTGGTTACTTGGTCTATCCTAGCTAAATTCACCTAACTGTCGCTCATAAAAATCCTGTTTGAAACTGAACAAAGCCAGGTATGCATTTACCTATACAGGTAAAAATTGTATTATTTACCTGTCTGTAGTATAAAAGAGGAACATTTTTACTTAGCATATTTACATAAATACCCACATTTCATTGAAATAGTTTGAAATCATTTTTCATGCTTTTTAATTGCAATTGTTAAAAATTTTCTGAGGGTGGTAAACAGAACAGCTGAGAATGGTTATTACTGTGTGTTGTGTTGTGCATTTTTATTATGTTGTATACCTGAATAGTGTATGAATTAGGTCATGGATTTGCAAATTTTGATTATAATAAAAAAAAACTAGGTTATAGAATGATAGAAAAAAATTGATTAATTAATATTTAGTTTAATTTTTTTCTCCATTTATCTTCAATTCTTTTTACAACGTACTTAAAAACCACAGTTAAGTGCCCTGATGAATTTAAATGCTGAAATGAATTGACATTATTTTCCCTTTTTGTTCAAATTGTATGTATGCCTGTAAGGTGCTTTAATATATAAATATCACTTAATTTTCATGGTCTTGAGAACGATTATTGAATTAATACAGGTACTAGCAAACTTGTCTCTAAAGGCCACCCAAGGGAACTTGTTAAAGTGGTCCTTATATACAGGTTCAAATAACATGAATAAAGAGCATTTGGGATAGAATTTCACTGGTCCTTAAAAACAAGTGGTCCTTATATAGAGGTGGCCTTTAAGGCAGATTTGACTGTATATGTTTTCCCCATCTTGCAAACGAAGTGGGGAACATATAGTGTTCACTCAATTTCTTCTACCAACATTTTATCTGCCACTTTTCTCTAAATCAAATCTTTATGTAACTTCACATGAATAATCATTCGGTGGAGTAGGTGTGACCTATTGACTATTCGTGTTTTGATTATACACATGGTTGGGAAAACATTGATTTCCTAGTTTGGTTCATTGGGGACACTTTTGAAATGGCACCCCTTATCAGTTATAACTTGTTTATCAGTATACAGTATTATTTTGTTGTAACCATGGAAACATATTTTAACATTTTCCTGTGTTTCAGACTGCCACTCTGACTGTAGGAGAACATTGTGACACAGAAATAAATGTTTTGTATGGTCATCGATTAACAGAAAAACCATGTGCTGCCCGAGTGACAGCATTACTAGATCCCAGGTAAGAAATGAATGTCATTAGATTTTAAAATTTGGATATCTTCAAGGGTTAAATGGGTATAATATAGCAGAAACTTTTTGGAATCTTGTAGTAGCATTCTGAAGACCTTAATTGAAACAGCATTATTTGGGTCTAGGTGGTTACGAGTGAGTAATGGGGTTTGCGTCCCAGTTCTTTCACTTATATCACTCATATCCTGGATAATGCCGGAAATGAGAGTGTTCAGAGAATACCAAAACTTTGTTAAGTGAATTAACAAACTTTCTCACATTAGGATTTTATGAAATTGGGATTTAAGCCTAGGCAGTGAGAGGCACTTTAATTTGTAAGTCTGTCCAAAACTACTAGGCAGATTTCAAATAACTTTAACAAAATCTTATCTACATCAGTGCAATTCAAGTTTGTCCAGGGGTTTGCATAAGTAGGTCACGGCATCACAAATTGATTATGGCATTATATCTAAAGTAATGTTAATTTCTATGAAGCTATTTCTAAAAATATTTCAATTATGAATTTGGTTTTGGATTTTATGTTTAATTTTTTAATTTCAAATATTCTTGTTTTGTTATGGTATTGCTGGGTTTAAAAGCCTTTGGTTCATATGAATTAAACTTAATTTTCTGTATATTTTGTAATTTTCAGTTGTTACACCAAAATAATACGAGACTGTTACATGTTACTTGATTTGACGGGACCACTCCAGATTGGCGGACTACCAAAACTACAGTCCACATTCCAGATCCACAATAAAGACTTTGTGGGATGTATAAAAGACTTTTATGTTGATCATAAACTACTAGACTTTAACAAATCTGTGTGGGACGTTGGAACACAGCGAGGATGTAGGGAGAAAAAATCATTCTGTTTATCATCACCCTGTAAAAATGGAGGTAAGGGTTGTCTTCCAAAAATATGTTCGTGAAATTTTCCAAGTGGAAATAGAGAAAATTACAATAACTTTAGTTATCTTCAACTCATGTTTGTCTAGATGCTTGAAATGCTAATAAATATTTGGATAAAATGACAGATTAAGTTTGAAATTAAAAATATTTGGTTAAACAACACTTAGAATTATAGCAGTTACCAGTCTGATATTCAGACCTAGGTGGTGAAAGGCACTGTAATCTTTTAAGTGTTTTTTTTCCATAAGAGAACAACCAACCTTCTTATGCCATGCTAACAGAACTTTTTTCATCACATGTTGATATCTTCTTTTGTCATCCATTTTCATTGAATCCGACTTCAAATAAACATGTAAAATTGATATACAAAATGTACTATTAACTAATTATTTTATTTTTGTTCCTTTGAACAGGTACTTGTGTAGATGGTTGGAACACGTATATCTGTCAATGTCCACCAAGAACTGGAGGAATAGATTGTAGTCAAGGTAATTAAAATACTTTATGGGTATCGCAAGCTTAAGACTGTTCAGGGACTGTCATCACAATATTGTTGATAAGTATGATGTCTCTGTATCCCAAATAACCCTGGATATATTTGATATCCCATAGTTTCTTGTTGCTTTTATTTTCAATTTTGATTTCATATGTGATGGGTATAGCTAGACAAGAATTGTTTACCCTTCTGGAGTACTTTGACTCAAATCCCTAGTGAAAGTTCATATGCTTTAGCATAATTCATGCAATAAATTATACATTGTTCAAAATGCCCAATTCTTTCATCTTTCCATAACAAAAAGAAAATATAATTTCATCTCTTTAAAAAATCAAAATATATCTAAACCAAACTTGAATATAAACCAAAACACCAGATAGCTTTTTTCTCCCTATGGAAAACACTAAGTTAAAAAAATAAGAAGCAATAAATTGGATTTTGTTCATGTACCTGGAAAACTGTAAACATATTAAGTTTAGCAATGTACTCACATTATTTAGCTATTTTTCGCATTAATGTTATAATATTAAATTATTTTTTCATTTCAGTTATTGAAGATCCACGGACATTAAGTGGTAATGGATACCTTCTGTATAATGATCCTAACTCACTCCCCAGTAAAGAGATCCACTATACCTGGTATAACGGTATATCATTCCGTACACGAGCTGCCAATGGTACACTGATGCAGATCAATATCCAATCAGGACAGTCCGTCGTTATAGAGGTATTGTAATCGGGGTTTTTATTTCCTGTATTCTGCACCTTTCTATGTAATGGATTTTGCAGTGTATAGCAAAACTTTAATTTATCACAGCTATATGTTCAGTCATAATTTTGCCTTATAAAGCTTTTAGGCTTTGAATAGAGGGAGTCTTATAAAGTATAATCATGATTCTATTTCCATGTCGTCTGCATATTTCTGTGAAAAGGATTTCAGAATCTATTCATTGCTATCCTCTGTTCAGTCATAAATTGGCATTTATAGAATGATTTTGCAATAAATGGAGTGATGCTTATTGGAAAACTAAAGAAACAAAGTTTGAAACTTCCAATGGTGATCAGTGAGGTTGCAAAGTACAGTTTCTGATTAAATTGAATCAAATTCCACCTTCTGTTTTGTTAACTTAGTCTCTGTGTCTTATTTATTAGATTCTGTTTTCTGAACATATTTTAATTATTTCTACCCAATTGGAATTGAAAAAATTATAAATGTTTAACAAATTAAAAAATAAATTGTTTACAGATTAATTTAATTAACATGAACAAATTGTTAATGAATTTAACATAATATTTATTTAATTGTTTATAATTATTTATTATTTCAGTTAATTAATGGATTTATCAGCTATAATTACACCTATGGAACAACATCTCAGGTATTTCTGTTGGACCTTGTACAAGTTAATGATGGTAAATGGCACTACTTTGAGGCAAGATGGCAGACACAAAGTGTATTGATTTTACTGTTGGATTATGGGAATTGGAAGGTACGTCTGCTTCAAAGATTTATTGTTACAATAAAATTACTCTGTAATTGTGTTTAAAATTAGCTCAGTAGTAAAAAAAAAAAAACAAAAACAAATCATTCTCAAAATTCCTAGGAAATAAAAGAAAAAAAAAACCAATCTTGAAACTTCTCAGTAAAGAAAAAAGACTAAAAACAATAAATAATGCTAAAAAGTTTTCAATAAAAATTTTTAAAAAAACCCATTAAACTTTAAATCATGCGCAAAATTCCTCATTAGCAAAAAAATAATATTATATTTCACACTTCTTTTCATTTTATTTTCATTGTTAGAAATTAGAAACTGTTCAAGCTCTGTTGATTGGGAAGCAGATTGAGAGGATCTATGTTGGAGCTCAGAGGATTCCAGATGGACCTATAGTTGATGGATTTGTTGGCTGTGTTGAGGTACATATACATATCTTTGTTTCTGTTATTTGTATCGTTTTTACTTTGTTAAGTGCCGTAAGAGTCAATACAATAAAACCTTGATTCATTGCCACCATTTGTTCAGTGAAATTATGGCATTATAATGGGGTATGGTGATAAAATATACAAGACATATACCAGTATTTTAGAACTTCAAAATACTGTGGGGACAAAAGAGACATCGTCAGCTATAGACACAAGTGCAGAAATGTTGCCTGTGCGTTGCACTGATGGCATTATACAGCAGGGTTTTTTATCATGCCACACCTACTGTGGCAGGGGAACTCTTTTATTTTAAGTTTTCATCCAAAAGAATCGTGACTCATTTCATAATGCAGAGTGTTTGGCGAAAGAACAGTCACTACCCACTTTCAAGTTTTGGGTCAGACCCATCAGGGTTCGAAACCACAACCTCCCACTTACGAAGTGAGTACTTGAACAACTAAGTACCATAGTGGTGTAGCGATAAATAAGGTGACAAAAGATATTGAAAGTCAATATAAAGAGAATATTATTTCACAAAAATTAAAAAAAATTTGGGATGTAAAATACTGTAAAGATTGTGATTTTGTATTGTTTTTTATTTTCAGAATGTTCGAGTTGGAAACAATCCTACAGCTATACTTAACAAACCTGTAACATCTCAGGCTAGACTAGGATGTATATCACCAAGAACTTGTCAGGATGATCCTTGTTCTAGAGGAGCTACCTGTATAGATACCTGGGGGAAATACACCTGTCTCTGTCCAACAGGTAAGCTGAATTAGATTTCATGAAGAAATGGCATTGTAGTGTCTTGTCAGTCTCATCTTGTGAGTTGGCACAGATTTGTGATTTTCATCTTAGATGAAAAAAAATTGTGCTAGGCACCCAAAGAACAATAGCTACCGGTAAACTGATTCACGGGGATGAAACTTAACAAAAGGCCCAGTAACTTGTGTCCTTTAAATTTTGGATGTTTTAATTGTGTTTGTCATTTTCACTGCTTGTAGAGTCCCTAACTTCTAATACTAAAAATTTAAGCTCAATCGCTGATTTATCACTGATTCAGTAGACAGTGATGTTTATAAGAATGTTTCATGTCAAAAGACTTAAAATAAGACACGATATGAACACGCATGTTGATTAAAAGGATAGTTATAGGAAAATTAAAATAAGTATGAAGTATTACAAGTTTTTATGAACATTTGAATTAATTTTATTTAATTGTTCTTTAAGGTACCATTGGGCCAAGCTGTGAGAATGTTTGTACCAATTTCAATCCGTGTAAAAACTGGGCAACCTGCAGAGGACCCACATTTAACCAGAATGCCAACTATACCTGCGAATGTGGAACACTACAGAGTGGGCAATATTGTGAACAAGTCTCCAAGCAACCCTGCTATAAGAACTGGTTTGGTTACCCTATTTGTGGCCCCTGTAATTGCTCTAAGGAATTAGGATTTGATACCATGTGTGATAAGAAGACAGGTGCTTGCTCGTGTTCAGTAAGTATATAATTAACTTTTGATAAATGATTTATTTGTATTTTGTGATGATGCACATATATTCAAATTCCCTTCCTTCTGCCTCTTCACATATTGCTGGTAATGTCCCAATATAACTGAAATATTTTGACTTCTTAGTTAATAACTATAGTAAGAATACTTTACATTTCAGTTTTCATGGAATGCAGTAAAACCTTGATTCATCGCCAACATTTGTTCAGCCAGATTTTGGCGTTATAAATGAGTTTGGCAATAAACTGTGGGGTTTAAAAAGGAAAAAACATTTAGTACTTCAAAATAATGTGGCAAGGAGTGAGTTGACAAAGTTATTGAGGGACATTAAAACAAATTTAACTGTACACTCCAGTATATTTCATGTATTTAAATCAGTGTTTCCTCTGGGTCTAAAAAGTGCATTCAGGACTTTCATCACTTCAGTATTTTTTCAGTAACATACTCTTCAATTATTTGGCAATCTAGTGTATTTTAAGTATGTAAGTGATATTGTTATTATTGATATTTTTAGGAGAATCATTACAGACCAGCTGGTAGTGATAGATGTCTTCCGTGTAACTGTTATAAGTTAGGAAGTTTGAACCAGTCATGTGATGCTGTGACTGGTCAGTGTTACTGTGTACCTACAGTCAGGGGTAAACAGTGCAGCGAGTGTGCCAGTAAATACGCCCAGATTGAAGAAGATGGATCAGGATGTCAAGGTATATAGTGTATACTAACTTTTAATTGTGGTGAATAACTTTCATGATTCTCTCACCAAAACCATTTTGGGGCTATTAACTTTTGCCATTCTCTTACCAAAACTACTTTGCACAAGTTTGTCGATTCTCACACAAAAACCATTTATCAATTATTAAGTTTCATGATATGGACTATAGCTCAATATTTGATATAAATGGTGATTATTTGTTCTTGAGAAACACTTGAGAAACAAGTTACTCGCATGCAAATTACAGTAAATGTACTTAATTCTCTTTGTATACTTGATTGTACATATATTAACCACTAGCTTTCTTCACAAATGTCTCTTTATTTTTCCTGGTTGTATAAATTACAAAACACCTGTATTTTTGGTTTATATTGAGGCAGTAAGTTGTGGGGGTGGTCAAAAGAACCGGAGTACGAGGAGAAAACTACTAATTTTCAGCAAGTAAATTGGCAGACTTTCTCACACTAAGATCTATAGTAGTTGTATTTAAACTAAACCCATAAAAGATGCTGTGCCTGTAAGTCTGGCCTAATACCACAGTCTACCTTTTGTGAGGAGTGTGTTAGGAGTATTTGGGATCTTGTACTGTTCATAATTGTTTTATTAATATTTTATTACATGTATTTGTTTTTAAGTGATGTAGAAGTATCTTTTACATGTCTTTTTATAATTTTAGTTGTTGCTGATTACAAATTTTGTCCAAGAAGATATGCTGCTGGTATCTGGTGGGATCCAACAAACTGGGGCAACAGAATAATCACAGAATGTCCAAACCATGCTGTCGGTAAGAACGTGTTTATGATATGGCCCCGTCACAATGCACATGAAAATTGTTGACTTTTATAACAAGAATATTTAATGTTCTTAGAGAATGTTGTGTTAGGCTACTTCTAGATATATGTAGTTTGTATGCAACTTTTAAGAATGAAATTAAAAAAAGAATTCACTATTCAAGGGGGAGACAACTCTGCCCAATGTAAAACCTCATCAAGTTCTGCACTGTAATGGCTTTCTATGTTTATCAGTAAAATTATTTTGTAAAAAGAACACAAATTGTCTGAATGTTTTGCCTTACATTTACCGTTATGATGTTGTATTCTGTTGATTGATAATTTTAGCTGTTAAATGTTTATTGTTCTGAATATGTTTAGGTGATGCTAAGAGGAACTGTAGCAATACTGGTAATTGGCAGGAACCAGACTTGTTTAACTGTACAAATAGAGATTTCTTAACCCTACAGCCAGTGGTATGTACTGATAAATGATAAAATCATATAAGTTTTTGTGTCTCACTGTGACAAAGATATACTAGTTTTAGTTTACCATTTCATAGTTGTCAATATTTATGTTTGTTTTTTCATTAAAATTATAAATTCTGATCAAGCTCAGCATGCAAAAAAATAAATTACAAGTGATTCTTGTCAGATGCATAATATTTGTACTTGTGATGTGTAAATTATTTTTTATTAGCAACTTTTTACGAGACATGTGTACTAATCTAAAAAAATAAAGTGGATGGAGATATTAGTTAATAATGCCATTTGCATCATGGATGGATTTTTTTGAAAGCTTCATTCATGATTGAATCAAAATGTTACAGATTAAATTTTGCAACTTTCAGCTGTAGACCTTATTTTGTTTGGAGGTTTATTCAGTTATGCATGATCAAATTTTTCTGAAATTGTGAAAATTTTTACTTGATTTATGACCAGATATTAGATTTATGTAATTGTTTTTGCTGTCTACCTTATAGGTGAACCAGCTACTGAGTGGGGAGTTGAAGATTACCACTTTTGTTGCCAAGAAAACCATGAAACGACTTGCTGCTGCTGCAGAAAAAACTCCAGTTTTGTTTGGCAGTGATATCAATATTACATATCTAATACTAGATAAACTTCTGGAATATGAAAATAATCAGAAGGGGTTAAATCTAACAGCAGAACAAGACAGTTATTATTTGCAGGTTAGCATATATGTATTCATACTATATGGACTTCTCAGAGGGGGTTAAATCTTATAGCAGTACAGGATAATTAGTTGTTACACTGCATTAATAGACTCCAGAAAGGTGTGCTTTCTTAATAGCTGAATAAGATGGGTCAATTGGTTAAAATGTGATAACAGGTATTTTGGGAGAGTTTTAGACTATTTTAGAACCAAAACAATTTATAAGAAACATGGTTTAAATTTTTAGCTTGAGTACAAAAGAACTTGTACATCTCTTCTTGGCATTAATTTTGATGTTCATTCTTAAAGCTTTTCGATTGACTAAATGTACATATACATGGGGGCTACACATCTTGACAGTTTCTGTTTCTTTAGAGAGGATCATAAATAATCATAAATAATTTTATGCCTAGTTTGAATAATTCCATAAAAATTACATGTCTTCTACCATTAGGTACACTGCTTTTGTGACTGAATTTTGAAAAATTTTCTTGGTATTTTTCACTAACTTAAGTCAGAAATTTATTTATTTATTTATTTCAGAATATATTAAACACTCTAAGTATTGTCTTGGATATGAAGTATAAAGCTGAGTGGAAGGTCATCAACCAGAACTCTGAGGGTGCAGCATACCTTCTACAGAAACTGGAACACCATCTGTCCTTACTGTCCGATACCTTGGCAACTCTTCAGAAAATGCCTTACAGTGTTATCTCAGAAAATATAGGTATGCTAGGGTTTAGTTACATACATGTATGCATTTCATATGCAGTTGTTAATCAAGTTGTTCATAGGTTGACCAACCAATTGATTTATCTCTATACTCTGTTCCTAATTCTGGTGTAATACTGTAAACATATTTATTTTTGTGTAGGAAATTTAAACATAAATGCATAGTTACATTTAGACAATATTGAAATATGCACTATAAGCATAATTTAATTTTCACTCGGTATTAATTTTTCGTAGAATAAGGGAAAATTATTACACCGGGAAAATAATTAAATTTACAGTAATTGAGTTAAATATGTCTCTAATTTTAGGTTTCCACAAATTTAAAATTATTATTAACCAAATTTTCAAAATTTGTATAAATATAAGTATAAATATAGCCCCCTTTAAGATATTTTTCCACATATCTGCTAAACTATGTTACTTTTTGAAAGAATTTCTCAGAACTCGGTAGCCATTGGCAATTTTCGCTACCAGGATAATTGTACATCTATAATCAAAGGGAAGACAACTCTAGACTCGCATGGTTGTCATATTTTAAAAAAAAAATTATGCTTTTGCTGTGATTAGTTTGGTGAATTATAAAATATATGTATTACTATACAAAGTCCAGAATGTTATTTTGTTAGAGACAGATAAAAAAAATAAACCTTTAATGTGAGCATTATGTATACAGTGAGTAATCTACACAACTTGTTTCACTTTATTTGTAGTACTGATAGTAGACAGTTTATCTAAACAGAATTACTCCGGTCAGAATATACCCAAATACAACAACATTGTACAGAGGCCGATATTTGATAACAAAACCAATGTTTTTCTACCGAAATCCATTTTGTCAGAGCTGTCCATATCTGGTAAGTAAAATGATATGAATATAAATACATTGTATTGTTAGTGTAAAGTCAACAATTTTTTGTCTGTTGAAATAATAAGAACTTGATACTTAGGTGGAATATTGAACAAAAATTACTTTTTAAATAGAGTTTGACACTCTTGCCACATAATCAACACCAATTAATGGTTGTCGGGGATGTTTTTGAAATTGTTTATGTTGCAAATTTTTAGATTAACATATGTCAAAAAAAAAATAAACTATTTGGATTCCATAATGGAAATAATTCTTCTGCACAAACATTAGGGGTATCAAGTGGTACAACAGCTAACCCCATTGGCAAAGATCTTGTAGAGTTAGCTTGAAAGGTTGTATTCAATATATCCAAATGTTGTGGTCGAAGTAAGTAATCTTTATACATGTTTTGTTAGCATATAAGATTTTTTACATTAAACAGTCAATTATTTAGAAATCTTTCTATTTTGAATTTTAATAATTCTAATTTTACTACTATTCCCTGCAATGAATAATCCCCAATACTTTATTTCAACTTAAAACTTTTGATAGGCTTGAGACAAGGTGACAACATTTTAATTTATTCTTTATTTCTTACCCTCCATTTTCCACGTCTGTTGTATGACAAGATCCCATTTTGATGTTTTTCACTTCAAATACACTTCCAGAAAAATGTATGTATCTTATATTTTATCATTTCAGAGTGGATGACCCAGATTATTGATAGAAGTAATGTACCTAAAGCTTACATGGGATTTATTTTGTACAAGACACTGGGTGATTTATTACCTGCTTCTTATGGCCAAAATGTCAGGTAATTATATACATGTAGTTATATAGAATATTTGATATCAAAATCCTTTCTGGATTGATTTGGATGCTTATTTTATTGAAATCAGACATAAATATACCAGTCCATGTCCCAATATACAGTCCCAAAAGCAAAATAAAAGCTTTGAAAATTGGCTGCTACACTCGCCTTGTGTGTAAAAAATTTGAGAATGAAAGTAAATTCTTGACAAATAAAAATTATTTTGGAATTTACCCATAGATAAAGTAACAGAACATAATATTTATACATTCATGATTGTATATATTATATAACTCTAAATATTGAGAGTAATGCCAGAAGAGTTTTATACCCCAGTCAAGAATCTCGCTTTTATCAAGGAATGGTAGAAGAAAGTCGAGTGTCCAGATAAAATCTCTAACCTTTGGCAAGCAAATTGACAAACTACTGACACTTGGATTTGCCCTGAGTGGGGTATGAATCTTAAACAGTGAGAGGTGCAGTGGTCCTCAAAGGTGTGCTTTAGATCACACAGTCACCAAGACACCTGGTTAAGTAATCTCACAGACTCCATTGCATCTTTCTCTAATTTTTTTATAATTTTAAAATCATCAATATTGTCTATTTAAATGATTGTCTACAAACATTTGAGAAGAATGAAATGGTAAAAAAATAAAAATTTTAATTATTTCCCCCCACAGAAAAGTACCAGATCGTCCAATCACTGTCAACGTTCCAGTCGTAAGCTTCATACTTAGAGATCAAGGTAAAGACGTTAAAGGACCGTTAAAAGATCCAATAAAGATCACGTTTAGACAACTTGTACAGGAAAACAGGACAAGTCCGCAGTGTGTATATTGGAAAGTTGATCAGACAGGGTGAGTAAATCAACCGTGCTCTTTTTCCAGGAAACTGGTTTATATAAGAGTTTTACTCTTGTTCCAGGATCCTGATTTGTAAAAATTGTTTCTGTACGTTATTCATTAATTTTGATTTACAAATAAAATATTGTTTAAACTAAAACCTTGCTCTTTATTTCATGTTATTAAGACGAAACCCCGAAAAACTGATGTTCTGCATGTGTCAAGATACTGTAAATGTATTTTTCGCAGGTACAATTTTTTTTTGCAGAATTAAGAACGCTATGACTATTTCACATGGATTAATTTTAATGGTTTGACAGCAAATTTGAGCTTTTCTAATACAGATATTTTTCATAGT
The DNA here is from genome assembly GCA_021292105.1 of Anadara kagoshimensis. Taxonomy (NCBI): domain Eukaryota; kingdom Metazoa; phylum Mollusca; class Bivalvia; order Arcoida; family Arcidae; genus Anadara; species Anadara kagoshimensis. The sequence continues at coordinate 38,709,282 of CM037862.1, forward strand.
GCTTTATTTTTTTCAAAAATAGTCAACTGCGAACAAAAGCAAAAACTTACATACCACATAAAAAATAGAATTACAGTAGCCGCTGTTAAGGGTAGCTACTTCAAGCAAATAAAGTAAAAAGTGGACAAGTCCATGTTTGAATTGAAACTTTATATGGACCAGAGTTTTAGATGAGAACTTGTTTTACTGCAACCAAGGAGCATAGGGTAGACGACATCAAGTTTTACATGTTCAGTATTAGCATTCAGTTTTATATTGAACATGTTTTCAGTGATACAATGGGGAAGCCTATAAAAATAAATGAATTTTTTCCTTCACTTCAAAAAATGCAATTTATATGTGATTATTTTCACTTTTAGACATCATGGACATTGGTCAACAGATGGTTGTAAAATGGAAGAGCGGTATGAACTGGACACAAAGGAGTTAGAAGATGGATCAGTAAAAGATTCCAGCAACATCACTAGAGAGAAATATATCGTTTGTACCTGTAATCACCTGTCTACCTTTGCTGTACTGATGGACATTGCAGAGAAAGAAGTAGGTGTTGCCTAAAACCATTAATAGATTATACGTACATGTACAGTAAAACCTCATAAGCCTCTTTAGATTTGTTGCCAAGCCCCTTTACAAGGCCAAAATGTGCCTGATCAATTGGTGGCAATGAATTTTGGTCTACCGTTGCTAAACTTCTCACATTAGTGGGATTGAAAACACAAATGCACACTAAATTTACTTTCATCTTTTAGACAACCACTGCGGTAGCTCATTTAGTAGAGTGCTTGCTCTGTAAGTGGGAGGACATGGGTTCGAACCCTGACCAATTCTGACCTAAGACTTGAAAGTAGGTAGTGACAGTCACTGTTTTGCCAAGCACTAGGCATTACTTTATGAAAGTCTTGATATAGACTGTGATATTAAACACCATTACTCAACTCTAAACTTCTGCTTTAGACCACTCTGCCACCAAGGCTCATTTGTTGATTATAATCATTTTACCATCCAAACACCAGTTTCTACTACATATTGCATTACCAGATATTTTGAATCCTAAATAGAACCTTTAAAAACCCTATCTTTTCAAAACTAGACAAATTTCTTGTGGATGCTTACTGTTTTAGTGTTACATTTCAGTAAAAATGAAATTTTATTTGTGTCTTTATTATGGAAAATTTAATTCTTGATTGAATTTCTTTTTGTGTCTTTCACTGTAATTTATTTAATTATTAAATTTTTCAGTATGTTGCTGAAGCGGCCATTAACCTGGAAGTCATCAGTTTCATCTGTATTGCTCTTTCATTGGTCTGTTTATTTGTGGCCTTCTGCATCTTCATGTCGTTTAACAAGAACCTACATAACAATGCAAACAGCATCTTAATCAACTTAGTGTTTGTAATCTTTGTCGCTCAGCTGTCCTTTGTTGTTGGTGTGAACAGGACAGACCCCAAGGTATGTTTAATAAATTTTTGTATGTTAGTGTTGCTACAAACTACTGTAAAATTGTAATGGTTATGCTGATTTTAGCTAAAAAAAAAAATAAGAAAAAAATCAGAACCTGACAAGACTTTTATAGTATTTTGTGAAACAGACTAAAAATGTTTTTGTTTTGTAAAATTTGATGAATTTACTGATTATAACAAAATAAAAAAGGCCTATTGAGTACATATAAATGTAATTGTTCTGCATGTGCAAAATATTCATAGTAGTACCAAAAGAGTTACTCCCCTTGGAAATTTATTTCTTGATTGACATTGAACTTTTACACTTAAGAATATTTTATGTAACATAGGGTCATGTCGACTCACTTTTCAGGGTTAAAGACTTTCATAATCTAATTTGCATTTTTGAAAAATTAAAAGTAGATTTGCTGAGATGTTCCGAGTGTTAATTAACTTTTTTTGAAAAAAGTTAACATGTATACATATTTTGGACTTTAATATAATACTCTAAAAATTATTAGTAATTTACTAAAATTAAGTTTCCTTATATTAAATTGAGAAATAAATATTTATTTTTGTGTTATTTCTGTTTTTCAGTTATTCTGTAGATTAGTTGCTATTATCCTCCATTTCTTCTACCTGTCTGCGTTTACCTGGCTGTTTGTTGAAATGTTACACCTGTATAGAAGACTTGTGGAAATAAGAGATATCAACTATGGCTCTATGAAATTTTACTACCTCATTGGATATGGTAAATACTTGCTAAATAAAACAATGAACTAATTATTTTTCACCCACAAACAAAGTGTAGGGTTGTATATAGGAATCACACTGTCTGGCCATCTGTCCCGTTATCGTGAATGCTGCACATCTTCCATATCTGTGGATGGATTTATATCAAACTTGGAACAAATGTAAACCAACATGAAAAAATGTGTGAAACGAAATGATGATTCACATATCAAATGTAGATGCATTGTAAAGTGTCATGGTCAAAGCATAGAAATAACAACTCGCCAATGTTTGAGATGGGGAGGGGTATTTGCCTGTTATTTTAATAAGATTTGTTTTCTTGAAATTAGATTTGTGTTTTGTTGCAGTCAGATTCATGTTGTAGGAGTAATACTATTTGTGTTACCTTGCAGCAATGTTTGTTGGTATATGACTTTTGTTTTAGTGTTTTATATTTTCTTGATATCAGAATACTACATGTAGATGATTTTTTTTACATTTCAGTATTACCAGGAATTGTCGTAGGATTTGCTGTTGGGTTATATACTGATGGTTATGGAAATAGTAAATTGTAAGTTTTCTTGTGTCTTAATTGATTTTCTTAAAGTATTTTCTTTAATATGCTTTAATTCTTGAATGAAATGAAACAGAAATAAATTCACTCTTAAGGTCAAAAATTTAATTTACTGTACATAGATGGTGTTTTTATTGCAGCTTGCTTTAAATTATTCATATAATTGAATTGTCTTTTTGTGTCAAATGTTTCAACTATGGTAATCCTAGGATTCATCAGTGGTATTTTATTTTGAGTAATTTTGATTGTTTTATATACATATACATCTGTGCAATAAGGATATAATTTCATAATTTTGATTATACATATAATTTTTGTGTTCGACATGACTTTAGAAGTTTTAAATCTTTGTCATTTCAGCTGTTGGTTAAGTATGAATGAATCATTTATATGGAGTTTTGCTGGTCCTGTTGTGTTTGCTGTCATGGTAAGTCTTTAAGCTTCATATATCAAATACAATTAAGGGTCAGGCTTCAATAGATAAGTTGTTATCGATCAAAAAGATTGCAAACATTTACGCAGACTTGTGAATTAGATAAATGTTTGATACTAATACAAATTGGCCATTTTACAAATAAAAGTATGAATAAATCAATGTACATGTCTACATGACAGATCTTAGGAATTATCTCTCTTTTTTTTTTTCTCTCACTTTAAGTTTAATTCTTTCTTTCTTACTGATATGTGTGAAAATTTACCCTTATAACAATTCCTTACATTATATCTTTGTGTTTTAGGTGATGATAATTCCAGCATTTGTCCTGGCATTGAAAGCCAGTTTACGAGAAAAGGTTCATGTTACTGATGTTTCAGCATACAGGTATTTTTTTTACTATAACCTCATGTGTTTCTATGGTAACTCTAATGCCAAAGTGTATGGAGTTTGAATATTGTATTTATTTAAATGCTTTTATTAAGTGTGACAATTCTGCCCAAGTGGATTCCACTTGAGATTAATGAAAGGCACTTGAATCCAAGAGAATGTTCTTTAGATCCCTTGTCCACTGAGGACCATGAAGATTAAATACATCATTCTATATATAATTATTTCATGTAAAAATTTCCTATGAAGATATTTTTTTATACAGGCAAGCTAAAAATCTGTTTTTAATTCAACTTTTAAAATGGCAGTTAATTTTGTGTTTATAATAAATATGATACATGTAATTAAGAATTGTTTGTTATATATTTTTCAGATGTCGTATATTTTCTGGTGGTATAGTTTTGCTGTTGTTGGGTGTAACCTGGATACTAGGACTGGTATCCGTTAACTATGATGTGTTAGTGCTACATTATGTCTACGCAATCATTAGCCTTAGTCAAGGAATCTTTATCTTCCTGTCCTACGTGGTTGGCGATAGAAAGGTAAACATTTATATTGATTGTAGTCGCTAATGGAAATTGTAGGTTTATCTAGGTTTTTTATCTGCTAATTAATGAAATAGCATTTACAGGTATGTGGTTTCAGTGTTATACCAGCAAATCCATGCGTTTTAAATAAACTGGTAAACTACAGGACACTTTCAGAAATACTGGCACCAGTAATTTCTGTAAATGCTGATTCATGGAAATTGACAATCTGTGAAATGAGGATTTTTGACGAAGCTAAATCATTTGTAATCCTATAGATTTTACTTACACTTGTTTGCTGAGTTTAATATGCCATAAAAACATGAGAACCACAGTATTAAAAATGATAAAAGTAATGAATGAATTGATAGTACATATGATGTGGCTATTAGATACGGTTGCATTATGGCACAAGTCAACATGGTTGCACTGTTTTATTAAGTGATCTAGTCAAATTAATCAATATTTATTCTCCATAATAAGTAAAAATGGTGGTATATTCAAAAGTATTGTGGTATGACACCATTTGATTTGATAATAATCTAACCTGCAAAATAGTAAATGCTGATTGGTATTGTCCATCATTTTCACCTTCAGTTTAAATATTTGTTAAAACCCAAAATGTACTTGTTGGAAAAGAATTGTGTTTTACAAATATGACATTTATTTTTCTGTTACAGGTGAGAAGAGTGCTAAAGAAAAGATGGTATAAATTACAAGGTAAAAAATTACCTGAAGAAGATAATTTAGTAGGATCTAGAGGTTCAGTCAGATCAGTAAGTATTGTGTTTCCATGATGAGTTATGTTGAATACATGTATACCTAGTGATTTCTTTATCATACAATTATAAATTATAATTATTATAATTATACATATTATAATAAATGTACTCCCTGCAAATGGAGGAATGATCCATCCCAATATCGTGTCAGCTCCATATCTTTCTTGTCTATGGATGGATTTTTATCAAACTTGAAGCAAATGTATACCAACATGAGATGATGTGTTCTATACTAAAATTAGCTGCATAGGTCATGTGTCATAACCCAATGACAAAATCTAAGCAAAGTTTATAGTTCAGATTCAAAGAGAGTTTGTTTCATATTATAGATTATCATTAGCTGCCAGTAATGTTTATAATATTTGACATTGTTATTTTACCTTTTCTTCAACTTGATATCATATCTTAGAAATATGGGGAAAAACATGTCAATAAATATAAAAAAATACCCTTTGTTTTCTTCTTCAGAGATCAGCATTAGCATACAGACACGATTCCTCTATGGAAGGTGTTTTAAATCGTATAAACATTGGAATATCCACCACATCTACCACCAGTCATTCCACCAGTAAGAGCAGTGGTGGATTATACAAGGGAGACGACTATCTACGCAGTACCAGTACGGGGACATCAGTCTCCGGTCATGTACCCACCGGATCACTTTATCCACCCAATACAGGATTAGCACCATACACCTACGAGTCAAAACTGTATCACGAAAAAGGACCAGATGGTATGATCTTGTTATGTGTAACATTTTTGCTGTGGATGTTGTAGCTTGCCCATATTACCATGTCATTTTTGTTGTTTTTGTTTTGTGTGGAAACTATTGTAGTTGGTTACAGAATTAGAATTTGATACTTTCCTGTAAAATGGTAAAAATCTGAGCAATAAAAAGGATACTAATAGTTCAATACAAACAGCTGGTAATACCTGGTTGGCAAAATTGTATTTGAAAATCACACACATACGTACACAATGTATATCCAATTGTACATGTAATTCTGAAAAAACGACTTCTCTTTATACATTGAGGTCAGTCTTTGTCATTCCTATTGCCTGGAAAATACCTTGTATTTTTCACTAAGTGACAATTAAATTACCTTATCCGTTCTTTTTAAAAGAGTAATAGCTATTCTTGTATCTGTATATTTTGCCAGAATCTCTATTGAGTGTATTGTTCTTTATACATGTAGATATTAAATTCAAAATAAATTAATCTTGTCTTATCTTTTGTTTTATGGTCATTAATCAATGTTTACTCCCCATTTTAGAATCGGGTACAGATAGAAACAGAAACAAGCGTGGTGGTGGAGGAGGTAACGACTCCGACTCAGACAGTGATGGATCTGTCGGCAATGCCAGTCTAGATCTAGCGTCCAGTCACTCTTCTGATGAAGATGAAGATTCTGATGGAGGACCATCATGGGAAAAACAAGTGCCAAAAAACAAAAAAGTTGGTAAGTATTGAAAAGCTTGTTTATTTGTTTGTTTTATTTTGCCTTCTGCATGCTTGTATGTACACAAGTGATTTGTTGTGTGTAGTTTGGCAGTGCTCGTTACTTTCAAAAGCAACTTACTATACTAAACCATGTATTATTGGCACAAGATTAACTTTTGGACAAAAACATCACAAAATTTATCACAATTTTATTTCTGAAAATGGTATTATTTAAACCAAATATTCAGCTATAGTAGTTCACATCACAAAAGTTAATAGTCATGATATGGTTTTGATGAGAGAATCATAAAAGTTAATAGCCGTGAATAAAACTTGGCTTACAAGTTATTTATTTATTTATTTATTTATTTATATTTGTAGAAGAAGCAAAAGAACAAGCGAGAAAAAAGAAAAAAGAATTAGAAGAAGCAGACAAAGAAATAAGTTGTAAGCTTATACTGTAATCAAATAAAATTTTGTCCTATATTTGAAATGGAAATTCAAAATCAGTATAACTCCTCAGTCAACTGAATTGTGATTCCACAAGTTTGATGGATAGTGTCTGTTTGTCTCAGATGGAACAAGGCTATCATCAGTCCTAAAAATTAAAGGAGAGTACAGTAATTGCTGTTCTAAATGAATGTTTTTGGTGAGTGGGTAGAGTTTATGATCTGTATTACCAGGGACTTGAAACAGCAACTCTCTGTAAATAAACTTGGGATCTTATATACCATAAAATGTAAAATGTTACATACCTAAATATTTTTCAAAAATATTTTTGATTTCAGCAAAACCACCAGTATATTCCACAGTGATTCAACAAAATCCAAATTATGGTCACTGGCCAGGTGATCCTAACTTGTCCAGTTTCCAGATGAGCGAGTCCGACTACAGACAGTCCGAACCCACAATATCCAGTGTACCTCCAGATGTCACTTTACCTGCTCAAGAATTACAAGGTAGTAAAAAGGCAGCTGATTATGTTAGAATGGGAATGGGAATGTATTATCCTAGGTAGCTGATAACACACTTATGTGAGAATGGGAATGTATTTTTGTAGTAAGCTAATAACACACTTACGTGAGAATGGGAGTGTATTTCTCTAGGTAGCTGATAACGCAAGTTAGAAATTATGGGAGTGTATTTTCTTAGGTAGCTGATAACACTTATACATGTATTAGTATGGGATTGCAGTTGATAACATACTTATGTGAGAATGGGAATGTATTTTCCTTGGTAGCTGATAACACACTTATCTTAGAATGGGAATGCATTTTTCTAGGTAGCTGATAACACGTTATTATGGGAATGTATTTTCCAAGGAATTTAATAACACTTATGTGAAAATAAGAATGTATTTTCCTAGGTAACTGATAACACATTTATGTTAGAATGGGAATGCATTTTCCTAGGTAGCCAATAACACGTTATTATGGGAATGTATTTTCCAAGTAAGTTAATAACAGTTGTGAGAATAGAAATGTATTTTCCTAGGTAGACAATAACACACTTATGTGAGAATGGGAACATATTTTCCTAAGTAGCTGAAAACACACTTAAGTTAGAATGGAAATGCTGAATGTGAAAATGCTGATATTTTTATATTTAACTGCATGCAGAAATGACCTCATTTCCATGATTTTATTCTGTAATTTAAGATTAATAAGTTCAGAGATCAATCAAAAGCATATAGAATTGAGATGTTAATTAAAAATTTTTTTTTTTTTTTTTTTTTTTTTTTTTTTTGGCACATCTGATATTAGTTTGTAATTATGACTATGAAAATTTTAATCCTGTGAAATGCAAAAATATGAATAATAATAATGATGTATAATATGCTGTAGCTGGTAATCATGTAGGTAGGTAAGCAAAGGGTGTCATGGTTGCTTGGCAACCATTTTGGCATGATTTTTCGGACGTAATCATATCCTTGATACTAATTGAAGTTGATCATTTAATTAAAAAAAATTTTCTGTTTTTTGCAACAAAAGAAGTTTAAAATATATAAACGATAACATAAAACTAGCTCATAGTTGATATTTCGGCTTTACAGCCTTTATCAAGACACTAGATAATTTAAAATGTATGACATTTTTTCTTGCACTTCCATCTCCATTTCAGAATAAAAATTAATAAAATTATAAAATTTTCAATAAGAAAAATGTTAAGAAAGTTATAAAATATATACTTTTTTGCAAAATTTAAGGCTACATTAAGCAGTTTAACATGAACTTAAAATATCTACCAAATTTGTGAAAATACAATTTATGAAAATGGTTGCGTTATTAAATTATATTAAGTGTTACTAATTGTCCTATTCTAAAATTTTGATTTTGCCTTGCCATATGTTGCCTTCAAAATAGTTGATTTTAAAAGGACTTTATAACCATTTAGAAGAAAGAATGAATTATTCATTGCTTATATTATTAACATTGTGTTTTCATATTGCATGACTGATTCTTGATTATTCAAAGCCTTATACCAGTAGATAGGTTTGGCAAGACCATTTACACAGTGTTCAGTCCAGAAAGGTAGTTAACGGGGTCAAGCTGACCCAACCTTGAAAAAAATGGGGCCATGTTTTCAAACCATTGGGTCAACATTATAACATAGCTTGATGCATTTTATTTTGAAATATCAGTATGAAGATAAAAATATAAATGAGGAAAAGGTTGCTTTGAATTTATTCAAATTGAAAACTATAGTAAGACTTAAAAGATGGGACCTTTTGGCCCATAGACAGATGAGGGGGGTGAATAATATTATTTTAGGGCCAATGGCCCAAAAGACCCCTTCTAGGTTGAACATTGTGTACATAAAGTGTGTACCAGGTATGTTGACAATGCTGAATGGAATAATGAAATTTTAACATCAGGCAGCCTAATTGTGTTACAAGACAGTTAAAAGTGTTCACACAAGTTTTTGAAATTTTCTTTATACATGTAAATTTATTTAATTGTGCCTTTTTAGGCGTGTATCATATTGACTTTTGCGCTGTTGTCATTAGTTTGTATATAGATTAAAACATTTCTACAATGTTGAAGTTCCGCTGAGAAGGAAACTTAACTTTGTTATTTGTCTATATAAAGAATGAATTTTGTATATTAACAAATATTTATTTATTCTATGTATATATATATAATTTGTTCAATCTTTACAGAATTTTGGTTAAATTTGTAAAATATGATTTTGTACAGCACAAGTGCCATTTAATTTGTTTATAAGTTTGTAAATCATGTGGAAACATTTAATCTGGTACAATATCCGGGACTAAAGGGATGCTGATTACCAAAGGACTTGTACATTCTTGTGTTGACTGCTTTAAGTTGATCATTTCTCTTAAATCCCCAGTTTCGTCTCCACCATTCCAGAACTGACAGTCCTTTTTTGACCAATGAGCAAAATATTAGAAATCTTAGCTAGGATTTAAAACACTATTCTACCTTTAACCCATATATTCTTATGTGTTAATGACATCAGTTTGAATATAAAATGCACTAAAATATGCCTGTTAATGATATGAATTCAATGAGAATTTGTTATAGAGTGTTAAAGTGATGTTTTTAAACCATCATCAGTAGTTTTAGAAAACTGTGTTTACTCTGAAATTGTGACGATGTCCCTTGTTAATTAACAGTTCCAGCTGTTTGGCTTCAAATGTTTTCCCCATCTCAAATTTTTTTATCTGAAATGAAAGTGAAATTTTTTACAATACCCTCAACAGTAGTTTCAAAAATCATGTTACTGAAGTGAAAGTAATATTTTTACAAAACCATCAGTGGTTTCAGAAAGTTACTGGTATGTTTATTCTGAAATTTAGACTGTGACCCTTGTTAATCAGCAGTCCCAAAGTCATAAAATTCCTGTGGTTGTTTGACGTCAAATGTTTTCCCGTCTCAAATGTATATATAATTTCCATGTATAACTTACATATAACATGTATATATATCTATAATAACAGGTCACAAAGAATACATTATTCCTCCAGTACGGACTGACAGTTTATTAAACGATTCATTCAGTAGTATAAATCGGGGGTCAATACACCCCCCGCCTGATCGTATGAAGGTGCAAGTATTAACACACAATGGCAGTATTTCATCAATATCCGACTCTGAGTAAGTGTAAGTCGCTTATTTTTCAAATTAGAGGTTGCTAGGCACTGGCAGTATTAATATCTACAAGTAGAAACTCTTCAAACATTCCTCAAAAAAACTTTTAATTATTTCCCCGAAAACCTGGACATTTTGAAAATTTACTAATTGCTAAGCAACTAACTCATAACTAAACTTTTAATTGGCTGCTTAACAACCAATATTTCTGATTTAATTTGTATTTCTGACAAAAAAGTATATTTTTGACTGGTTCTGTTTTATGCTTTTAAATATAAATTTATTTCTACTTTTTTCTTGCTTTTCTAATTAATTTTGCATGTTCTGATGTTTTTATTTTGTAAACTGGTCATTTCTTATCACATCTTTTGTTCAATAACTAATTAACTACAGCATGGTTAATTTCCTGTTAAACTACTATTAGTTTCAATTTAATTTGTTCAACTGTAACCTATTAATTTTCTTTTCAAACTACAATATCCTTGCTTTATTAGTTTCAATATAATTTCATGCTTTAATTTGTTTTATGATATGCTTGATAGTTTATATTGAAAATTGCATGCTCATCGTCGGAATTATTGTTTACTTTGCATGAAATAAGTGTACAGTAAAACCTGTATACAAACACCACCCATAACACTCAAGACATATGGGGTTTCTAGACAGGTAGTCTTTATAGAGGTTCCTTTTGGTTGAAAGCAAAGGGGTCTTAAAATGGTGGTCCCAATGGGCAGGTGGTTTTTATATAGAGGTGGTCAATTTAGCAGGTTTTACTGTATATGTATACATGTATATTGTATAAGTATGATGCATGAGGTTTGAGAAAGAAAATTGTATATTTTTGTTTTCACCACTTAACTCTTTAATGCATATGCTGGGAATAGATCTACCATTGTCATGTTATTACCTGCTGTTTTTTTTTTTTTTTTTTTTTTTTTAACTTTTATCACTTGCAGCACAGAAATTTCTTATAAAGAAAGATATACTGGTGCAAAATAAATTAAACTTTCAATGTTCACCCTAACTTTCCACTGTCTTTTTTCACAAATTGCCTGAATGGGTTACATTTTAAAGCATTTTAAAGATATTAGCCAATGTTTATTTTGGCCTCCAATTTGTGAAATTACTGTATTTTTTGGCTGTGTAACAAAAGTCTCCCTATTCTACCATGCATCATACTTCATACTGTCAAGTCAGTATCTTTAAAAATCTTTGTTAATTAAAAAAACCCATTCAAACACATGTACCAATAACATGTTCTTAAGACCAATTTGATAGATATTTGAGCAACACTTACCTGTTAAAAATATTATATCTTCAAACTTTTAACAAGAATGTACTGCAAGCATGTTATAGAGGTTTGCAGGTCTCTGAAATATTTGCTTTTATACAAGGAATTGTTTTAATGTCCGAGAACTAATGCTATTGGCAATTACAACATTGGATATTCAGTTCATCGATAATTCAATTTGGGATAAGCTCATTTTTTAGAACACTTTCTTTCTCTTATATTATCCCCCCATCTTTTGGAAAATAGAGGGAGTATTAAATTTTAACTTCCATCCATCCGTCGGTCAAGACACTTCTTGTCCAGAGTAGTTATACAAAAGCATTATTTCATGAAACTTGGAGCAAAGCATCAGCATTGATAGGAGATGTACCGGTACATATCATTAACCGGAGTTGGTTTGCTAAATTTTTATGAGTTTTGGACCCTTTGAACATAAGTGCAAATTACAAAAAATAACTACTGATAAGTGATCCTAATTCACTGAATTTAGTTGTTTGATGCTTGTGTACCTTGCAATGGAAAGGAAAAATCATCCCAATGATATGACCAGACTTGCAAACCCTATATTGTGCATGTTATTATTTTTGCATGACTGGTTTTAAATCTAGTACCTTGCAATGGAAAAGGAAAATCATCTTGATGACATGATGAGACTTGCAAGCCCTATATTGTGCATGTTATTATTTTTGCATGACTGTTTATTTATTTTAATGGCTTCATGTTGTTTTTATTTAATTCTTTACAGATGCAGCCATGAAACTTCGGTATGACCCACTGTCACTGTATCAGGAAAATTAACAAATATCAAACTAATCGTCCATCTTACTCATTCATTTTATCACTCCATCCATCCATCCATTTATCCATCTGTCCATCCATATATTCATTTTATTAAAGTCTCATTTTTTTAAAATTTAAATGATCTCATTAGTGTTAAATGTTTATTAAACAATGGGGTTTTCCAGTGTACCACGTGACCAACTGATTGGTACCTCGTGTTTTTGTTTCAGAAAATACATGTAATGAAAATCAAGGAATTTTAGCATTCATTTTATATTTGAGTAAATTTAGATGAAAAGAGATACTGAAAAAAATGCCACTCTGATTTACAGTAGATTTGACATCAGAATATTGCACATTTCTAAAATTACATTTTCAACATAAAAACATTTTTATTGACCATTCCGTAGTTCTGTATAAATTTTTAAGAAAGGTGTGCACCACAGGCTGGTGTGAGCCTAATTTTTTTTCTGGTACCTGGTATAGATTTTCCCCTAAATGTAACATACGGTAAAAATAAATCATTAAGTACAGCTTTTCCACTGGAATCTTTTACACTAACATGTTTATTTCGGTTGAGTAAAATTTCTGGTACTAGTGCCATGATTCCAACTGAAAGAAAGCACTTGATAATTAATTCCTTTTAGAAAGAATTCCCTGGCAGAAACAATGCACTAGCTGTTGCAGTGGCACACTGGCGAACCCCATATATCAAATTGAAATATTTTTATTATATATGCCGGAAGTTAAAACTGCCATTGTAGTAATCCTTGTTTTTACTTGTATTAACATGAGATGTATTATTTCATGATAAAATTATGAACATTTGTCATGATAAAAATTATGGACATTTTCATGATAAAATAATGGACATTTTTCATGATAAAATTATGAACATTTTTCATGATAACATGATGAACAAATTCATGATAAAAATTGTGAACAAATTTTATGTTCAAAATTGTGGACATTTTATGTTTGTGATTCCTTCTCATACGTGTGAGAAGTAAAACTCATTAACTAACATAAACTTTAAGTTTATTTGAAATAACCATTCCAGACTCATTATTGAAATTGTTGTGTTTTATAAATATTTTGTGTATTATTTCATTATTGGAAATATAGACTGTGTCATGATGTACCATAGTATATAGTAAAACTTGTGTTAGAATCTCCAGTTACTACGTTCTATATCCCCCCCTCTGTTTTTCAATGGTATGGCCCTTTTATTGAATTTTTGGACTGTACCACAGGTATAAAGGGGGTAATGATAGAGGTTAAAAGAAAAGTAACGACTTATCTATTGAATTGATCGTTTGTGTTTGATTATGATAAGCTTTATTTAATTTTTCAGTTCTTTTCTATTGTTGTTTAGTTCATACTTTTGGGTTTAACCCTTGTGTTGTGAAAAATTGGTATTGTTTATTTTTGAAATACTACAAAACCAAATATGTACCAATGAGGAATCAGAAAAACACGAAAAATCTTGTCTATGAAATTCCAAATAAATTATCATTTGGTTGTGTCTTTAACAAAAGAAACCAAAGATTTAAATAACATTAACACTGAGTTTTAATTGCAAAAATAATTTAAAATAGATACTATATATTAATTTTATGTTGATTTTGCCTATCTGTCTCTTTCCATTTGAAATTTTGTGTTTTGCTAACATGAACTTGGTGCAAAATGTACCATCAGTTCAAATTATAACACCTAATAGCTAGAGTTGTCCAAATATTTTAAATATTAATACATTATATGGTTGTTTTACTTTTTTGTCTCAAATTTTAGGAAAAACGAGAAATTTATAGTAGGTTCATCATATTAACACCCCTTCCCCACCGTCTCATATTCCTAACTTGATGTTTTTATTTGGAAGTGTTTATATCTGGTATATAAATTTGAGATCTTTGTCTGTGTACCACTTTATTTATATAAAATTTATTACAGTATAACCTGTGCATAAAGACCACCCATAGGACTGCGCAAAAGTGGACTTTATAGACAGGTGGACTTTACATAGAGGGTCACCTCTTATTTTATTTTATATTTTTTGTGATACAGATGATTATTATTCCTCTATTTTACAGCATATTTTTATCACTAGATTTTCTACGCATTGATATCAATCATCACGTACTGATAACCAACTTTTATTTACCAGTATATGTAATAAACTTTCTGGTGTTTTGCAAGGACAAACATCATGAAAATTGTCGCGAACTTGTTTCCTGAAATACCAAATATTTAGCTACCGGTATAGTCCATATGAAAATTTAATTGCCGCAAATATTTAGCTATAGTCCATATCATGAAAATTGTCACAAATTTTTTTCCGAAATAATAAATATTTAGCTATAGTCCATATCATGAATATTAGTTGTCACGAACTTGTTTCTGAAATACCAAATATTTAACTATAGTCCATATCATGAAAGTTAATTTTCGCAGACTTGTTTCTGAAATACCAAATAGTTAGCTATAGTCCATATCATGAAAGTTAATTGTCACAGACTTGTTTCTGAAATACCAAATAGTTAGCTATAGTCCATATCATGTAAATTAGTTGTCGCAGACTTGTTTCTGAAATACCAAATATTTAGCTACAGTCCATATCATGAAAATTAGTTGTTGCGAACTTGTTTCAGAAATACCAAATATTTAGCTATAGTCTGTATCATGAAAGTTAATAGCTGCAAATAAAAGTTGGTTTACAGTATTATGTTATTTTCCAGTCAATCACCTTTCCATTTTAATAAAGTTAGTCCCAGATTGTCATCAAAATGTTTTCAGAAATTTACATTTGTGCATTTCACCATTAGTACATGTATACTCTTTTCATCATTGAAGAAATTATTGAATTTTTCATTCATCTAACGTAGTAGAAACATTGTCATCCATCATCAAATGACCATTCCACATTTTGTGTGGTGAATTAAATAGATTTGTATTTATTTGTTTATAAAATTTATTCGTGTGTTTGAACTGTGATTGTAAGTATAAGTACGAGTGACTGTAAATTTTCTGAATGTGCTTTATGAGTAATATGCAATGTACTAAGTATGTTATTATTTATTCATGAGAAATTGAAATTTTGTGTATAAATTTTTTTTGTAAAGATTTATAAAAACCAAAATAATATGTGCTCTATACAATTTTTTTTGTCAGAAGTGTTATAACAGCGCTTCCTTTTTTTTATAAAAAATAATTTAAAAGAAAAAAATAAATTAATATGAAATATGTACTGTTTATTTTGTTGTAATTTTATTTAATCACTGGTCTAAGTGGAGTTTAGTCGAGTAATGGTGTGTAACGTCCCAGTCAAGAATATTTCACTTACATTGAGACGTCACTAGCTATAAGAAAAAAAAAATTTGCACGTGCATTGCATTATATGGCATTATACAGCAGGTTTCTTTATTGTGCCACGCCTACCGTGACATGGTATGGGAGTCCCATAATGGGACCTCATTTCTTTTAAGATCCCATTTAAAAGAACCAAGACTTTCATTTCATATTGCTGAGTGCTTGGCGAAAGAAGTCATTACCCACTTCAAAGTCTTGGGCTCGAACCCACAACTTCCCTCTTACAGAGAAAGCATTCTACCGAGATACCGCAGTGGTAATCCCTGGTCTAAGTTTGACAATCTAAGAAGGGGCCTCAAGGCCACAAACAGGTTTCCATATCATAGCACCTCTTGCTTCCTATGTATGAATTCCACTCAGTTTTATAATTCTAGTGCGAGACAGTTACCGATTTCACTTGCTGTAGATAAGTGGTTTTCTCTGAGCAATCTGATTTCCTCTAACATCTTTGAACTGACCACCTCAATATCGATGCAAGTGAAAGACTGGGGTGTACAACTCCATTTTTCCACCCTTGACTAAGATTTGTCTTTACTTGCTATAAATGTGACAAATTTTAATCTAGACAATAGGTGTTATTTTGAAGTTGAAAAAATATATTTGTAGCACCACAAAAGATCGACAAAACTTGCTTATATTCCACCGAGGGAAATCTAAATTAAGGAATGATTGGAGCTTGGTAGATGCACATCAGCTATAGATAATTCACCTGAATTACATCACAGTATCATGAGATAACAAGAGGCCCATCAGCCTTATCCCTCACCTGAGAATATTATCCATGTACCATATAGATTCTAATATACATGCCTATGCAAAAAGTTGAAAATAAAAAACAAAGATACAAATCGATGTGTGAATCACAATCCAAATGCAAAGTAAAAACTTTGAAACTGCAAATTAGGTTAAACACGTCAACATCTACCCGGAAAGTGAGGCCAGGTGCTCTGGAAGGACCTAACAAAATCCTAAATACATTTTGTATATCCTGTAGATCAGTTGATGTAGTGCTACTCTGTAAATCAGGCTGCCGGGGTCATCATTGACCAGGTCTGTTCCAGAACTTGACACACCAGGCATGTAATGGAAGTCTTTAGCACTTCAGAAGAGGCCTTAAAACCCAGGTTCGTATATCACAGATCATGTGGCATTACAAAGAATCCTTTCTGCACTTGTCTTAAAGTCATGACATTCATAAGAGTAATTTCAAATGTTATTCATACTTCAAGGTCTTGTCTAAAAACCACTTCGGCTAAGTAACTTGACCTTGACATTAAATTAAATGACCTTGACATAGGATCATCCATCCTCCATCTTTAGTAGCAGTATCTGTGTTATGTTCCATATAGGATTTATATTTCAGTCAAGTTTCATTTTTCTAAAATTCAGTTCAGAAAAAAAGAATCAACTAACAACATAATCCAAAATGCTTGAACCAGTGTAGATGATGCCCAATCCCACTCTGGAAGATCATAGTGCGAGAAAATTTGACGATTTTGCAAAGAACAATAGTTTTCTCCGAGCAATCTACTTGCCTCCATTCCTGAACTGACTCCTCAAAAGGATCTAGACTAGGGCATAAAACTCTATAACTCTACATAGCTCAAAATAATCGTAAAAAAAGTTTGTCAATAGTTGTTGGCTTTCTCTGGTTAACTACGGACTACAGGATCCATTAAATCTTATCTTCGAAAAGGCGGGGGATAACAATGCGGAAATAAATCACACAACAAAGAACAAAACGAAAGTGTTTTTATCATTTTTAATTTAAAAATTAACATCCTCGTTGACGAAGATCTATGTTCAAGTTAACTTCATCTGTAAGTTTTTGTGAGATATAACAAACACTATTTCTTTCGCTTGCTAAAAAGAAAACCCATGGTAGATCCTTCTGAATTGGCTGCAACTTATACAACATCACACACTGACAAAATATATGTATAAATTAATGTCCATTATTTAAATAAAGTTCTTTGCTTCTCATAATCTGAGCCAGTACATATCACCTCTTATTCTAGTGTAATCCTGCAAGTCACCTATTGGACCTAAAAATATAACAAAATAACAATGATAAAAAGTTTCAACATTCTGAACAAGAGCGGTCAAAAGGATAGCATAACTTGCCGGCATATCTGTCTGTCTGTAAAATCACTGAAATGCTGGCATATCTGTCTGTCTGTAAAATCACTGAAATGCTGGCATATCTGTCTGTCTGTAAAATCACTGAAATGCCGGCATATCTGTCCGTCTGTAAAATCACTGAAATGCTGGCATATCTATCTGTCTGTCTGTAAAATCACTGAAATGCTGGCATATCTATCTGTCTGTAAAATCACTAAAATGCTGGCATATCTGTCCGTCTGTAAAATCACTGAAATGCCGGCATATCTGTCTGTAAAATCACTGAAATGCTGGCATATCTGTCCGTCTGTAAAATCACTGAAATGCTGGCGTATCTGTCTGTCTGTAAAATCACTGAAATGCTGGTATATCTGTCTGTCTGTAAAATCACTGAAATGCTGGCATATCTGTCTGTGTAAAATCACTAAAACCACAAGCTTTTTTTTCCAGAAAAAATACCTCAGTATTGGACACTTATACCATATTCATACATTAGTCACTTTCATGTCATGAAACTTTTTTTTCACATATATTTAATCAAAGCTATTTTTTGGGCATGTGTTAATGAAACAAGTGGCCCAATACAGCCTGTGATGCTCAACTGGCCAACAATAAATGCCAGTAAATTTCATTTACAGCAGGCAAATGTTACAATCTACTTTCTATGTTTTACATTTGATCAAAATTGTTGAACATTAAATGCACAATAGTTGCATTTTCATTTTTGCTATTTATAGTAACAGTGGCCATCTTGGATATTGGGTGGGGTCGCCTTGTGCAGACTTTAGTCTACTCCACCTAGGGACCTTCCACACCAAATTTGGTTCCAATTGGCCTAGTGGCTTCAGAGAAGAAGATTTTCAAAGAATTGAAAACCATTATACCTCATTTACATAATTTGTAAAAATTGGATCAATAAAAAAAGTCTCGTAAATACCTGTTAAATGCCCCACTATCTACTTTCTATGTTTTTTTTTTTAAATTTGAACATTGGATGTACAATGACTACTATTGCATTTTTGCTATTTACAGTAAAGGTGGCCAACTTGGATATTAGGTCGGTCTCCATGTTAAAACTTAGGGACTTTCCACACCAAATTTGGTCCCCCTTCTTCTTCAAAGTGTGAGTATAATAATTGACCAAAATATTTTGTAGCAACCTTTTCAATTTTTTTTTTTCATTTTAACCAAGATCTTGAACACCATAGGACTTTTAAGTTTTGAATGGCACCTCGTTCTTTCAATAACAGTACAAAAAGTTACTTGTTCTTTTTCGTATCTCCTACCAATTTTTGACTTACCTACTGCTGCCACAACTGGACATTTATCCCATACATATTTCATACAAGTTTTCTTAAAATCTTTAAGACCTACAGCCTGAAAATAAATCAATTAAAACATACAGGATGACCTTAATTGAGACCATTCATAACAAGGCCCTGCTAGACTTAAACAAAGTCATTTTAGACATCAATAAAATTTACCTATAGAGTAAAAAGTCACTCTGACCATTTCTTCAAATGTTTCAAATTGTCAAAACCATAACTGGCAATGTACTGTAAACATATTTATTTTTGCAGTGTACTTATTTTGGCTTATTTTGTGGTTGTTTGTTTTGTGCGAAAATTATATTATGCTTATTGTGCTACAATGCATATTTTTCCTAAACGCGAAAATTGAACTACGCAGATATGTCAAATTTCCCTATACCGCAAAAATAAATACACACAAAATTAAATATGTTAACAGTATTTTCATGTCTTTTTACGAACAGAGAGTAATCTCTGGGAGTATTGTCATGGGTGCCGTCAGCACCAGCTGGTAAGAAAATCGTTGATATTTCTAAATGGGGGAAGCAGATGGGTTATAAAGGGTACCAGGGAATCCAACAAGGGGAAGCATTCCATTGCACATAAAGTGTTTCATGTAATGAAATATTCCATTTTTAAAATGTGGACAGGCTGAACAACCGCTAAATGACAAACCTTGTTTTAATTAGTATTACAACAAATTGCGCAAGCAAATTCAGAAAATTAGTATCATCTGTTAATGATATTTTGTGTGTTTGCACATCTGTTCACTATTTGCACAATTTATCACCTGACTTCTTATTTATGGGTTTTGAATGAAAATATCAAAGGACCATAACTCATTAGAAATTTGTCAAACAAACTTGGGTTGAGTGAAGTTATAGTGGTTGACATTCCAATTAAGAATATTTCACTTATATCAAGATGTAGACATCTTTAGGTGAACAGGCAGACATTGTGCTGATGGCATTATACAACAGGGTTCTTTATCATGCCATGCCTACTGTAACACAAGACCTCGTTTATTTCAAATACCCATCCGAAAGAACCGTGACTTTCATTTCATAATGCACTCAGCATGGCGAAAAAACTCCCAAACTTGGTTTTCATAATACATGTATGTGTATCAATCACTGTTAGTATCCACTAAGTTTGGTAAACTTTTCATACATTATTTTGGAGATATACTTTACACTGGTAACTTAAAATGGGTCATAACTCCGTTGATAAATCGGCAAAGAAACTTGGGTTAATAATATGCCCATCTCTTGTCACTTTCATGCTGTGCTCAGAGTTTCATAGAAATAGGCAACTCATAGTTTTGGAGACTTGCTTTGGACAATGAGTGGGACAGACAGACAAGCTGATGAAACGAAAGACTGGTCCACAAAATATCACAAAAAATTGATGACACTCAAATACCCAGTAAAACTATACAAAAATGTTAAAAATGTTCCCATTTACAACACTCCAGACTTTGGACATGTCTCTACAAATGAAATGCACAGTTCAAAATTATGGTTTTTTTTAATGAAAGGTCCAGAACCTTTTTTCCTTTGTTTTTGGCAGGTCCCACATAAAGTTTTGAAAGTTCAATATCATCAATGAAATGTCTTTGTGCTATTAAGTTGTTATATAGAAAAGGTAGAATTATCCTGGAAAACATAGCAGCTCCATCAAACTTTAAAAATCTTAATATCAATGGTTCCAAAGTAAATTCAAAAAGTCCCGGACCTCGGATGTAGCCAAACAGATGTTGGCATCCCTTAGTGCACACTATATTCCTGCTGTCCGATCCTTTTCAGCATTTTTTTTCTGAATAAAATATTGTTTAAATTAAAATATTCCTGATGCATACTTATTTCAGCGCAAACTGGCTGATCTTCTAATGCTAGGCAGTGACATACTCCAGCGTACGCTGAGTTTCCTTAACTTTGTTAAGATAAACTCATCTTGCGCTGTAGAAAAGTTATCCTAGTAAAAATGAGCAGGTCCATCAGATTTCAAAATCTTAATATCAATGGTTCCAAAGAAAAATTAAAAAAGCCCCGGACCTCGGACCCAGGGAATTTGAACTCCTGGAACTATATATGTACTTACATCTATTCTAGCTTCAAGTTCTGAGATTGGAATTCTTCTTCCATAGCATAACATTTGTCTAAAATAAAGAAAACAAATCAAAATAACAACTTGTATAGGCAAATAAAATTGACCTGTCCTCTTGACCTTTGACTTGAATATTTGTTATGGACCAGTCCATTTATAGTTTAGGGAACATGCATGTTATTTCCGTCTAAATAATGAGAACACGAATTATATGTCTTGTGTATAGAATATAATTAACTGCCAATCTTGACAGTACCCATGTATTGGATGGATCAACCTATATGAATATTCCTTATGAATGGTCAAGCAGACAGGTCGAGCGGACAGGTCAATGTTGTTTGATGATAGCTAGCTTATTCTACAAAATGTTAAATGTCTTGGCAAAAATTTGAATTTTTGTGCATAAAAATTTAGCATAACTATGATATTAAGATGGAAATTAAAATAAAATGGTTTTTTTTAAAGATTGAAGATTACTAAAAGGTTTTATTTTGATTTTTCAATGTCTAATATGTAGTATCACAAAATACATCAAATTCAAATTGCTAAAATTATTTTACGCAAAATTGTTATTTAGGAATGATCGTAAAACTGGGACAAGTAATTTTTCTGCTTGGTCTAAAACAGTTATTTTTAAACCCTTAATCTTTATTAATCTAAACAGGGTTCTCCAGCATATCTAGTATTTTTGATGGATATGGAATCGCATAAGGTTGCATTTTCTCATAAAAAGAAGTTTATTCTCAAAATACACATTATAAATACAATGTATTGCTATTACATGCCTGAGAAATGTTATGGGGCTATTGATTAAATGGTGTACTGGGGGGACTCAAAAGTTGAGTTGTCTAAAGCATGCATTTACAGATCACAACAGGTCTCACTGCCTAGGTCTTAATACCATACAGACATATCTTTAGTGTGAGAAAGTGTCAGTTCGCTGATCGAAGTTGCATGATTTTTTCCAGGCACTCATATTTCCCCCACCATCCCAGTACTGACCACCTCCATATAAATGAAAGAATCTTGGCTGTGGCAGTAAACACTATTACTCTACTGCAATCATATGGTACACAGATGGACTCCCATTTTAAATGTTTTTCCCCACCATTCCAGAACTGACTGCCTCAATGCAAATGAAATAATCTTGGCTGTGGCAGTAAACACCATTACTTGACTCTACTAATATGGTACATTGACAAACTCCCATTTTACATGTTTTCCACACCATTCCAGAACTGACAACCTCAATATAAGTGAAAGAATCATGACTGGGGCAATAAACAGTACTATTTCTCCACTCCACTCCACTCATTGTACAATGATGAACCCCATTTTAAATATTTTTCCCCGTCATTCCTGAATTGACCACCTCAACATAAGAGAATGTTGGCTGGGGTGTAAAAACACCATTACTCCACTTTACCCAATGTAACTGTTATTACCTTCCAATATCTTCACAGATAGCTGTTGTTCCATCTAACTGTAATAACATGTTTGTCTTCAGTAAGTTCTTGGCTCTTTCTACTTCAAAATCTGTTACATCACAGCACATTCTCATCCTGAAATATTATTATCCATTAATCAAAATACTGAAGTCATAAATCAAAGTACTGAAAGTACTCAAGTCATAGTTTGTTTTTGATTAATATGTGAAAATAATTAAAAAAAACCAGCTCTAATTGACTGCTAACAAAAGTAACAAAAAGAAAGCTGTGTATAAGCTGTGTTCAATCTAGGATTTTTAGAGGATCCGTCATGTTCAAAACCTTTTCTCAACAAGAGGCCCATGGGCCTGATACGCTCACCTGATAACTAATGGCTAGCTGATAGATTTAAAGAAGACATAAATACTAAACCCCAATGACTTTTTTATTTTATATCATGATAACCATTGTATCGATACCTACAACATTCTAATATACATGCCTATACAAAAAGTTTATAGTTTTCGAGATAATTAAACATTTCGGTATTGTTTCGCATATGTGACCTTGACCTTTAAACCCATGACCTTTTTCTAACATCAAAATGATCGTTGTATCGATACCTACAACACTCTAATATACATGCCTATACAAAAAGTTTATAGTTTTCGAGATAATTAACCATTTCGGTATTGTTTTGCATCAGTGACCTTGACCTTTGAACCCATGACCTTTCTCTATACATCAAAATGATCGTTGTATCAATACCTACATCATTCTAATATACATGCCTATACAAAAAGTTTATAGTTTTCGAGATAATTAACCATTTCGGTATTGATTCGCATCTGTGACCTTGACCTTTGAACCCATGACCTTTCTCTATACATCAAAATGATCGTTGTATCAATACCTACAACATTCTAATATACATGCCTATACAAAAAGTTTATAGTTTTCGAGATAATTAACCATTTCGGTATTGTTTTGCATCTGTGACCTTGACCTTTGAACCCATGACCTTTTTCTATACATCAAAATGATCGTTGTATCAATACCTACAACATTCTAATATACATGCCTATACAAAATGTTTATAGTTTTCGAGATAATAATTATAATCAGAGGTAAAAAAAATTAGGTCACGACCTTCACAATTGACCTTGACCTCATTTTGAAGATACTAACAAGAAGATGTCAAAACTGAAAACCTCATGTCATTATCTGGTCAAATAGTCAAGTTATAACAATTTGAAGCTATTTTACGATTTTTTTAAAATTAAACGCAAAAACGCGTAACCTATTTTTTATCCGAATTTCACAAAATGAACAAACTATAGGCTTAAGACCCTAGAGAAGCCAAATATCACATCAGATTTTTTCTCCAATCAGTACTTTCGGAGAAGAAGATTTTTTAAGATTTTTGCACCCCTAGGTCACCTTGACCTAGTTATGGTAGCCATAGCAACGCCACGAACAACTCTGAATTGCACCAGCCCATATATAGTTCTGACAAAGTTTCATTAAAAACTGTCCAGTAGTTTCAGAGGAGAAGTCGAAAATAGGTGTTAACGACGCACACACGCACGCACACACGCACGCACGCACATACACACGCTGCACTATGCCATAAGCTCACATGACCTTCGGTCAGGTGAGCTAAAAACACAAAAATATCAAATGTTCAAAAGCTTTTCTCAAAAACACAAAAATATCAATATTTTTGCATTCAGGTTATGTTAAATATGGTCCACTAACGCCTTCACAATGGGGTCACTTGATAAAATAAAAGATCAATTGCCACTGGCCCAATCAAAAATGAACTGAGAATTTTTTTCTTTTTCAAGTGCTAGTAAATTTCTGATAGGTTCAAAAAGCTAGGGGCTTCTAATCTTTTCAGCTCTCTTAATCCCTAATGACTGAAATATAACTATTTTAAAACAAGGTTTTATTGTATACCCATTTTGAACATGTTTTATACATTTTACTAGTTACACATGTAAAACCATATATATCACAGACTCGTGTATGAAACATGAAAATCTTAGGAATGTTGTGATGAAAAACAAACTGAAACCTTTCAGCCATTCCAGCAGGTTTTTTGTTTCAGTAAAAACATCAATTTTATTTACAAATATTACCAGTTAAAGGCAATGTTGCAGAAATTCAAAACACACTTACAGCAATTGCATCTGAAATTGTGGATGTTGTATCCAAAGATTACCCGCAGTTTGACATCAGATGACACACATTACTAATTGAAAGGCCAGATTACAGAATGATTGAATCTTCTACATCATCAATAGTCACATTTTATAATAACAAAATTTAAACGAATACTTACCATTCATGCTGTACAACATTACACATGTCATCTACTTGTCCCTCTTCACATACATAATACACACCCCTAAAACAACAAATTAAAGAAATGATTGAATGATTGAATCGGGTTTACATTTCACTTAAATCCAGACGTCACCAGCTAAAGGAGAAGGTGCAGAAATTTTGCCTGTGTGTTGCGCTGATGGCATTATAAAGCAGGGTTTTTTATTGTGCAAAGTCTACCGTGGCAAGACCTCATTTACTTTAAGTTCCCTTTGAAAGAACCATGTCTTTCATTTTGTAATAACGAGTGCTTGGCGAAAGAACAGTCACTACCCACTTTCAAGTCTTGGGTCAGACCCAGCTGGGGATCGACTTACGGAGCAAGCACTCTACCAACTGAGCTACCGCAGTAGTTTTAAAGAAATGATTGATTGATTGATTGATTGATTGAGGTTTTACGTCCAGTCAAGAATATTTCACTTGTATTAAGACGCCATCAGCTAAAGGTCGAGTGGCAGACATTCTTACCTTTACAATGCGCTCAAGGCAATGTGCAGGGAGGGTTCTTTAAGGTGTCATGCCAGCTGTGATATCTGGCATTGGTTTTTAAAGTGTCTTCTCACAGACAGTGACTTTCATTTCTAAATGTTGAGTGCTTGGCGAATGAAGCCACTAAGGATTTTCAATTCTTGGTCAGTCCTGGCCAGGGTTTAAACCCATGGCCTCCTACATACTGACCCAGCACTCTACCAACTGAGCTACCACAGTGGTACAACCAAAGTAATGTGGAAAACCACAACATAAAACAAGATGTTCAGATGACACTATCCCCCCGCAGTGGTGAACATCAGTGAATTCACTACTAATTAGCTGTCGAGTTATCCCATACCACTCACCACCACAATAAATCAACTGACCAAGTTTCAGCTCAATTGGATGACTGGTTTTCTTTTAAATGCATTGAAACCAAATTATTCATGAAAACACACAAAATCAATGTGCATTTATAAGTTTTTGCTATTTATAGTAACAGTGGCCATCTTTGATATACTATAAGGTTGTCAAGCAATCTGAAACCACTTACCACCACAATAAATTAACTGACCAATTTTCAGCTCAATCGGATGTACAGTTTTCTTGTACATGCATGGAATCCATGAATCAGGTGAAAAAGTCTATTTCGAGTAGCGGTGGCCATTTTGAATGCACGATTACTCTATCAAGCAATCCCACACCACTCACCATCATAACAAATCAACTGACCAAGTTTCAGCTCAATGGGATGTACGTTTTTTTTTCAAATGCAGGGAAACCATGAATTGGGTACAAAAGTCTATTTTTAGAAACGACAGCCATCTTGGATGCACGATTGGGTGCACCATTACGCTGTCGAGCAATCCACACCATTTACCACCATAACAAATCAACTACACCACTCGCCACCATAACAAATCAACTGACCAAGTTTCAGCTCAATCGAATGTACGGTTTTCTTTCAAATGCACTAAAACCATGAATTGGGTGATAAAGTCTATTTTTAGTAATGGTGGCCATCTTGGATGCTTGATTACGCTGTCAAGCAATCCCACACCACTCAACACCATAACAAATCAACTGACCAAGTTTCAGCTCAATCAAATGTACTTTTTTTTCAAATGCACGGAAACCATGAATTGGGTAAAAAGGTCTATTTTTAGTAACTGAGACCATCTTGGATGCATGATTACGCTGTCAAGCAATCCCACACCACCATAACAAATCAACTGACCAAGTTTCAGCTCAATCAAATGTACGGTTTTCTTTCAAATGCACGGAAACCATGAATTGGATGCACGATTATGCTGTCGAGCAATCCAATACCACTCACCACCATAACAAATCAACTGACCAAGTTTCAACTCATTGGGATGTATGGTTCTCTTTTAAATGCACAATTGGGAAGGACTCACGCACACATACACACACAGCGGTATTACTATATCCCCCCTCACCACTGGTGGCGGGGGGATAATTATATATTTATATATATATAAAAACATAGTCCAACCTGCCTTTAAGGCCACCTCTTCACAAGGGCCACCTGCTTTTAAAGGCCCGTAGAATTATACCCCTATTGTTCTTTATTCATATTATTTGAACCTGTATATAAAGGCAACCTGCCTATCAAGGTCACTTTTACTGGTTCCCTTGGGTGGCCTTTATAAACAGGTTTGACTGGATTCTGGTTTCTTGTGCACATTTTGTAGATTTCTGTCGTTATTATTGTTGTGTATAAGATCAAATCAATGTCTCAAATTGCTCAAGAATGCACAATTTTACACGCAAATTTTCCAAAGGACACCCCCTCCCCTAACCAGCAATGAGACTTGATTCCAATTTTCTGATCATCACATGCTTAACTTTTAAAACCCTTGACACCTATGCACTCACCATAGTCCGGTATCAGTATAACATGTGTTAAATGACTGAAAACTGTGACAAAGATTTCCTGTGTAACAATTGGATGCTAAGCGACTCAATAGATTGGATCCTCCGCCATGTGACCTGTCCCAACTGCCAATCATTGTATTGGCTATCATTAACGGGATGTTGTCTGGATCTGCCCAACCACACCCAGCAACTGCTAGAGCGACATGTGCTAACGGCATTTCATCCATTTGTTGTCGGATCTGAAATAATACAAAAGTTCCATATACATGTGTCTTCATCAAAAACAAACATACTAATCCATGTCCAAATCAAAATCAAGAAGCAAAGTTAAAACTTTGAAACTGACAAATTAGGTTAAACATGTGAACTTCCACCAGGGAAGTGAGACCAGTTTCAAAACTAGTCTTTCCACATATAATGGCTCAATTTATCATGTGGACCCCTTTTTTTAAAACATGGCCCCTATTTTTTAAGGCCTTGGTGAGGATGAACTACAGTTCTAGATTGAACACTGGCCTCTAGGTATACAGGATGCTGGTGGTTAATTGTGCTTAGGTATGTGTAAGGTTGCTAAACTGAATGGTAAGAAATTTATATAACCAACCTCACTTCCTGTATAACGGCACAAAGGTAAAGCTGGAATTTCGTTCTCATATCCTACGCCAATATTACCAAAATGTTTCTCTGCTAACTCAACCAGCTGGTCATGGTTAACACCTGAAAGTAAGTAAACACAATAAATATTTTAAGAAACAATCATACAGTCGCTTGCTATATAGCAGCGCCAGAAATCAATATCTAATTTTTGTGTAACAGATCAACTCTCATTAATTCGAAATTGAAGGCATTAGATGAAAAATTTTGACTTATCCAAATTTTAAATCAACCATGAGAAACGAGAGATAACACTATTGACTAATAGTAAAGCGCTTCTCTATACATATAACTATTGTACATTTTACAAAATGTGAAAATTTTTTATATTAATTTTTAAGTATTGTAAATCTCTTGCAAATTTATGTGAAAATATAACAAACAAAAAATTCTGGAATTACCGTAATAATGTATTTTTCTAGGGGTTAAAAATTATTACTGTAATGGAAGGTCCAGGACCTTTTGCCTTTATTTTCTTATATTTGTGATTTTTAAAAAGTCCAATATCAAAATTGAAAGATCCATGTGCAATTATGCTATCATATAGAAAAAGTAGGATTATCCTGGTTAAAAATGACAGGTCCATCAGACTTTTACATGTTAAATTTCAAGGGACCCACTGTAAAACAAATAGGTCTCGGAACTCTAACTTGGGGATTTTTGAACCCATGTTTCCATGATAGATACATACCTCCTGCTCCTGCTAGGACAATCCTGGGACCTTTGTAATGTGTTTGGATATAGTTTACAAGATCGTCTCTCTTAATGGACCTACAACACAAAATATATCATCAGTATATTTTACTCTCTTAAAACTATAGAAAATTATTAAACAAGATCTCTGCCGATCCTCTCTAGTATTACATTTACAACACAAGATAAACTAACACTGTCTCTTTCTAATATCTGTCTGATATTGGAACTCTTTGTGCATATTTAGCGTTTCAGATAAAATGAAATATACTCTAGTGTCAAGAAATTTTCCTGGGCGAGTAAGTGGCCTCATGACATGGAGCGTATTGGGAGTAACAGAATTATAGTGTTTTACATCCGAGTCAAGACTTTTGTTTACTATGGAGGTGGTCAGTTCAGGAATGGTAGAGGAAACTGGAGTATTCCGAGAAAACCTACGGATCTTCAGCAAGCCAACTGACACACTTTCTCACACTAGGATCAGCCTGAGTGGGATTCAAACCAGAGGCACTGTGATCCTGATACACACACTGTAGACCACTCACCAACTGAGGCCTTTTTCCAAGGGTGAATAAGTGACCTCACAACAAAGGGGGATTTAGTGACTTTTGACTACTGCCTCACAATCTCTGTTCATATCACAGGTAACTGATTGTTTGACCAGTATTTTGACTTAACTCAATTCCCCCCACATGTTATAAAAGACACAAGGTGATGACTTGAAGTAAACATAATAGACATATCCTTTATACCACTTGTTTTACATGCCAAGAAAAAAAAACTTTAAATCAACCAAATAAACAGCTTAAATATTGTTTCAGTTGGTCCTGGTTTAGTCCAATTTAAATTTTACTTACTGTATAAGAATAAACATTAGCAGTAGGAAACTTTTGTGGTTTTGATTTTCTAAACTATTTCACAGTAAGAAATTTTCACAGTTCTGACTATAGAGAAAGGGTAAAAAGATAGAACTAGAAATTTTCATTGAGAAGATATATTTGCGGCATCATGTAAATCATGAATATTTTTTCCCTGCTACTGTTTCTTTTTATACAGTATTCTTTATAAAAGATGAAAATATTAAATATAAAAGACCCTGTATGCCTCTTGTTTTATACACAATGGACACAAAACTTAAAATCAACTGAATACATAGCTTACATAATGTTTTCAGTTGGTCCTAGTATAGTTCTTCCTAGAGCTGTTTCTTGGAAGGCTGTGGCATGTAAATAATCAAACACCACTTCCTGTAGGTCAGTTTGAACTTCCTGCATCTCTCTCAAAATCACGCCTCTTTCTCTTTCGATTTCTTGTTCTCCTAATTTACTGTTTTGTAAGATGTCGGAGAGAATGTCAACAGCTAAAAGGTAAACAAAGATTGTTAGATTAGCCCATATGTAAACAAATATTTCACAACAGGGATCTTATCTTTAAAATTACGATTTTATTTTTCGACTTTAATTAAATGTAGAATTTTTTTATAATGTTTTCTATCACATCAATTGAAAATACTGGCCAAGTAGAACACCATTATCCGGGTTTCAGATTTCGAAATCACCTGACTGTAAATGATGCTTCAATGCATCACAGGGATTGAGATTAGCTGGGGCCCAATAGCCCAAGGCTCCTGAAAATCAACCTGGGCCCCTAGCTTTTCACACATTTTACCTACTATTTATTACTATTAAAACTTTTTTTCTGAAATGAACTGCTTGTAATAGTTAAGCTTCATCCATGCACCATCCGGTTCGAACAGGTAAATTTTCAGCATATTAAGTTTTTATAATGATTTAAATAGTAATATTGCCATTATCGCCAACAATCGAATGTCGTCATTGTCAGAGCAGCAATCCTAATGACTGAACACAATGACATCGTTTGCCTAAAATTACTACTGAATACAGAGAGACCCCCCCCCTTCTGCTGAGGAAAAAAGTAGCTAGATAGTCAACAGAAATAATGGCATTTCCCAAAAATAAACAAAGGGGAATAACTCTGTAAAATCTGGTTTGTCAGTTACAAAACACAAACTAGTCCCAGATATTACCCTGATGAACTCTGGTATCGTTTTATTGAATTTTGTTAAAAAAATAAAGTTGTTAGAGCACCAACAAGGAAAGCATAAAATGTATTTACATATGAGAAAAATCCTATATCGCCTTCAAACTCTGTTGGCCAAGAGATAATAACTAACCTTTTGGTAGATCTTTAGAGAAAGCTTTGGAATAGTAGACTGTTTGTTCTCTGGATGTGTAAGCATTTAATTGAGCACCCATGTTCTCGATCTCCAATTCTAGTTCTGTCTGTGAGCGTCTCTGGGTTCCCTGTATAAAATAAAACATCTGTCATTAAATACTAGTACTACTCTCCTAATTTTCTGTATAAAATTAAACATTATCTCTCATTTAACAAGATCTGTACAAGCAAATTACATGCAGATGACTCTACACTTACAAAATACAGTTATACCTGATTTATTACCACCATATGTTCAATCAGATTTTGGCATTATACAGGGGTTTGGTGATAAATTAAGTATTATAAAGAACAACATAGATAGAAATTGATTTAAGGACTTTCAAATAGTGTGGCAAGAACCTGTCAGCATTTCATCTAAATATTTATTATGGACCAGAACATTTATGCATAGGGAACACATGTGTTTATTTTGTCTACAGCATGGAAAACATGCATTGTTTATGTATTACTGTGAATCATTTGGGTTGATCATCATTTCTATTGACAGGTCAAGTGGACAGGTCAACATTGTTTGCCTATACCAATAATACCTTTCACAACTACATGTACAAAACAAAGTTGAGTAATTGTGTTTAATGTTACAGTCAAGAACATTTTACTTATATTGAGAAGTCGCCAACTATAGGCGAAGGTGCAAAAATTTTGCCTCCCAGTTGCGCTGATGGCATCATACAGCAAGGTTCTTTATTGTGCCAAGCTTACTGTCACACAGGACATTGTTTATTTTAAGTTGCCATCCAAAAGAACCCCGACTTTCATTTTGTAATTGCAGAGTGCATGCAAAAGAACAGTCACTAAACACTTTCAAGTCTTGAGTGAGACCTGGTCAGTGTTTGAACCAATGACCTCCCATTACGGAGCGAGCACTCTACAAACTGAGCTACCCCAGTGGTCTATACAAACCAAATACTTGATGCTTATGAAATAACTATTACCTTAAATGCCATATGTTCCAGGAAATGTGCTGTGCCATTATTTTTTTCATTTTCATATCTACTTCCAGCATCTATCCATACACCAACCTATCAAATATATATATATATATTACTGGCATGAAATTAAACATCAAGGTTTATTCTAGTAGATTATTTGTCATATGTCACCCATTATCATTTCACTCATACCAGGTCAGTTGAGAATCCCAATCAAAAATTTACGGTAGGTTTTGAGAGTAACAAGTCATCTGGGTCATTAACAGAACCAATTTTACATGTCATATCAGATTTCACAGACAAACTAGAAATGTCTATTCAAACAATAATATTCTGCATTAGGATTCTGTTACAAGCCAGTCAGGTTGCCGACATTCAAACTTCACTGGCCCAAGTCAAATTTAACTGGCCTCAGACAATAGGACCACTGCTAATTTTCAAAGATTGGAACCCTGTGGCTGTAGACCACTCGGGCACTGAAAATTTTCCTACCGGTAATAGTTAGTCTTGTATGTATGTTTCAGAAATAAACTACCAGCAAATTTCAAAAATTTAGTAACCAACATTAAGTGATTATTAATTCAGTACTTACTGTGCATGTTGGTGCTCCAGAATCTTCAGTAGCCACTCGCAGTCCATTTTTTAGAGTTGTAACCTTTGTTTCAGGTACATTTAATGCCGGGCTAGTGTTTGCCTGTGCTGCCTCTGCTGAATAACATCGGACTAATTTTAAATGCTGAAATAACAACAAAATTAGACATCAAGACTATTACTTTAAATTTTTACAAAATTGAACCTGTATCCCGAGGTATTCAAGCAGTATTCATGCAGCTATAGGTAGTCTGCTTTTCCAACAAATTGTTTTAAATTTTTCCATGTCATAATTTTGATACTGGACATTAGTGGTAAGCAGTATTATTGGTATACCCGTATATGGCAATACATTTTTATAATGAATACATGTCGCGATATGACAGATCCGATCCTATAATACTGGTAATTTTTAAAAGTCAAGTAACCTATCCTTTTATAGCTTAAATGAACCCACAAACTGTCGTAGAGACGTCAAATTTGTTTATAAACTCAACTGACTGGAATTTATAAGAATATTACATCATACTATAGGTAAAGTTATCAACCAGATACAAAACGGCCAATTACGAAACTTGCTCCATAACAATGTGTTATTATCAACATGGCCGACAGCGGCAAATTCCACATAAGTTTTAAAATAATATATTATGATACGTATCTCGATACAGCATCTGAGTATCATAATATATTGTTATACAAAAATTTTGATAATGCACATCCCTACTGGACATGTCATAAGCATTTTATTTTTAATTTTATAGGTACTGCCACTGGCCTATATTTGAATTGGGAAATGCATGGTAAAAGTATACTGTATAGAACTGTATGACTAAGATGGGAAATCTCAAAATTTGATACATGGCATACAAAGTAAATCTAGAATTGGGTGTATCTAAAAGTTAGTGTCACTAACACTTTATTGTATATAATAATAAATATGGAGTAAAATTTAAATTCTTAATGTTACAGTAGAAATGCAGTCTATATAATTTGTTCTGGCATTTAAAAAAAGTTGTAAATTGACACTAGACCATTTAGTATGTTGGCTTTAACAAGGTGTAGTTATCCATGAATTTCACTTATATCAAGATGTCACCAATTATCGGTGAAGTGGCAGAAATTTTTTAACTTTGTAATGCACTAGGAGCAAGTGCAGGGACGTTTCACAAATGTGCCACACCTCCTGAGACACAGGGCAACATTTTGAGGTCTCTGGGAAGGATCTCATGATTTTCATTTCTAAATGCAGACTGCTTGGCTAAAGAACAGTCACTACCATTCTTTAAGTCTCGTTCAGACCTGCCCCAGGTTCGAACACACCTCTAACATATGCAACAAGCACTCTAACACTGAGCTACTGTAGTGGTCTGCCTACATACGAGGTAAGCGCTACCATAATAGCAAGCCTAGTGTTATGGAAGACTTCCCGTAAAATCTTCAAAGATTTTCAAAATTGTGTCCGTTTTGTTTACCAAGTGTTTTGCAGTATTCATCGATGAAAATGATTTTTTCTTCGATTTTGAAAAGGAAACCACAAGAAATTTATGGCAAGGTTAAATATAACATTTTTGTTATAACTATTAAATTTTGTTCAAAGAAATGTTAGTGCCACGAACTTTTGCAACATACAGATATCATGGTGTTATGCAAGCATAAACGAAACGTTTTGAATGGCACAAATAAAAGCTAGTGTGCAGGACAGAACATGGTTGAATCTTAGTGAAATAAGTAGCGAATTGGTACAGACGACTTAGGCAAAAGTTTGGTCTCCGTTGACAGTGTAACTTTTTTGATTTTCCATTGACCTTCAGAGGCCCGGTACGAGTTCCAAATAACACATCTTTCCGTCTCGTCTAGTTACGAAAGGCGATTTACCAACCAACGCAGCTCACACAAACTTAAACTGGGATATAATTAATTCGTGATTTTGTCCCTTGAAATGCTTTACCTGATTGGAACTGGACAAGAACTTAGAAAAGGAGTTCGTAATTCTGAGTAGCCTCACAGCCATGGCTAAAGGATGTTCAACTGCGCAGGTTCACCAACACCGGATACGTCTTTTCCTTCGAAATTACGGCCTTACACCGCGCACCTTTTATACCAAGCATGGCCTAGAAAATATTGTGTCTTTGCTTTTTACAAACGCACACTCTTCAAGTGACCAACAAATACACGTGTTTCAATTCTGGTTTTATTGAAAATGTTCCGCCATGACTTTAAAACGAATGCCAAATAGCGCAGAATTTCTAGCTTTATTGGAATTATCCATCTAGCCGATATGAATTGAATATCTTATTACATTGATTTCCCGTCAATAATTCAAATAACTGTGATTATAACAGGCCCCTGTTTCACAATCATTTCTTAGCTAAGATTTTCCTTACTCAAATTTAGCAATTTTTCACAGTAATCTCTTTTTGAAACTATTGGTGAATATTTTTGTCAAAACTAAATGA
Source organism: Anadara kagoshimensis (assembly GCA_021292105.1). NCBI lineage: Eukaryota > Metazoa > Mollusca > Bivalvia > Arcoida > Arcidae > Anadara > Anadara kagoshimensis. The sequence continues at coordinate 38,744,459 of CM037862.1, forward strand.
AGGATGCTTTAATCTAGAAGTGACCTTTAAAATGGCACCTTACATTCCTGAATTTCTTGAAAAAAATTAAAAATGTATTTTTTTGCAAATTTAAGTTAAGGAAAACTTAGCCGTAAGGAATGATTGTGAAACCCCCGAGGCCTGTTCGTTTAACGTATTTTAAGAAAAAGTCGGAATGGAATTCCATCTTCGTCATGTCCATCTAGTGGATATGAAATGCACATGTTGCCAAAAATTCTAGAATACAGATAATCTATGGACCCCTGATGTTGCTTAACACCCAGTTTGGATATGTCCATCGGAGTAATCCTAGTCAAGAATATTTCACTTATGTCGAGACGTCGCCAGCTTTAGGCGAAGGTGCAGAAATTTTGCCTGTGCATTGCACTGAGTGAGCCATGGCAATATACATCAGAGTCCTTTATTGTCACGTTTACCGTGAAACGAGACCTCGTTTATTTTAAGTTCCCATTCAAACGAATCATAACTTTCATTTCGTGGTAATGCCGAGTATTTGGCGAAAGAAAAATCACCACTCACTTTTAAGTCTTGGGCCAGACCCGGTCGGGGTTCGAACCACTGACCCCCACTTACGGAGCGAGCACTCTACCAACTGAGCTACTGCAGTGGTTGGACATTGGGTATCAGATATCAAATTCAAGAAAATTCTTGCTTACAACATGGTCCGTTTTATTGGACATGTCCATCTAGCGGATGATTCACCGACAACCAGTTTGCGGTGTATTGGGAGAGGGCATCGGTGTGCCAAGGAGAGCGCTTATAAATTCTCACCGCCTACTAATATAGGATTTTATGCCACTTAGGTATATCCATGTGTTGAAAAAATTCGAAAGTGGGTATTATTTCGGGCACTCCTTTCTTTCATCATTCATCCCATAGCGATATAATTGAGAAAAAATCTTGACTAGGACGTGAAACACCATTTTACCATTCAATCAATTTTATTGGAAATATTAATCTAGTCAATACCAAATACAGTCTGAGCTTTAATAATCTTCATTATATTTGAAATACAGTCAAACCCGTCTTTAAAGACCACATGAGTAACCAGTAAAGTGGTCCCTTTATGCCGGGAAGGTTATCCCTTATATACAGGTTCAAATGACATTAATTAAGAGCAATTGGGATATAAATTTACTGACCTTTAAAAGTCGGTGGTCCTTATATTGAGGTGGTCTTTAAGACAAGTTCGACTGTATTCATGTTACTCAAGATAAAATTTGGTTTTGTGGTAACGTATCGATATAAATGAGTATTCACTTCTTCAAAGTGAAGAATATTTCATTTAAATATCGAGGCATCACCAGCTGTAGGTGGCAGAAAAGTTTACCTTTGCAGTGCATTCAGGACATGTGCAGGGGGTTCTTTTATGTGCCACGACACGGGACATCGGTTTTTAAGGTCTCCCGAAGGACCCCGTGACTTTTATTTCTTAATGCCTAGTGCTTGGCGAAAAAACCCAGTCACTACCTTTTATCAAGTCTTGGTCACATACGACTTGAGTTCGAACCCACGACCTCCCACATACGAAGCGAACTCTTAATTGAGCTACAGTAAGGGAATACAAGTACAGTCATTACTTCAGATTCGGTTAACGGCTTACCACGGTGTCAGAGTACCACCCCGGTGCCAAGATGTCATCAAAATCCCACAGAAATCAAAACCATTTAACCGAATTTAAAAAAAAGATTGCTTTATTCGGTAGACTTTGTAATCAAAATTTAAATTTTAGTCAAAATGCAAATGGAATTTCCTATCAGTGCACATAGTCTTTGTTAGCTTTCTGAAGTCTTAATTAAACTGTAACTGTCTGCTTCTTAAAATAACAAAAAATGCAACGTTAGTATAACATGATTGTACTGGTGCTACCTCAAATAAAAGCTGATGTTCTAAAGTAACTGAGGTCAGAGATTACATCATATCGGAATATATACAAAAAATTAAATGTAGTCATTACTGGATTGCTGCTGAAACACCGAGTTGCTGTCAATGTAGAAACTATTTCATTAGGATTGTCCGTATTACCATAAATCCAAAGGACCATGCACGGCTCTTTGTCTGATACCACTTTCCATGAATGATCCCAATTATTTTATTACTTTCACAAAAGTCGATAGCATCACAAAGCATGTGTTTAAACTTCTGACATAAAGTTGCAGTTGGACAGGTACTTGTTCCCGTTGTCCAGTTAAAACCAACTGACCAGTTCCAGATAAAACACAAATCCTGCAAAAAAATGCTGTTTAAATGGCACTATATTTTGAGATTAATACCCGAAATAACATAGTAGTGTTAGTATTAGAGAAGGTATATGCAAGAAAACATTGAATGTAGTCATGAATGAATTGCTGCTGAAATATTCAATTGCGGTCAATTTAGAAACTACGTCATTAGGATTGTCCGTATTACCATGAAACCAAAGGACCATACACGGCTCCTTGTCTGACACCACTTTCCATGAATGATCCCAAACACTTTCACAAAAGTCGATAGCATCACGAAACACGAGTTTGAATTTCTGGCATGAAGTTCCAGTTGGACAAGCGTTTGTTCCAGTTGTCCAGTTAAAACCAACTGACCAGTTCCTGATACAAGTTAAGTCGTCCTTACAATCATTCCACCATCGTTCACATTCTCGTTTACAAAGTGGAACTTTATAAAATCTTTCTTTTCTTATTTTCGAATTAACTTTAACAAGCCAAGGTCCAACATTAGGCGAACACTCATAAAAACACAAATCCTGCAAAAAATGACCTCTACACATGTCGGACATTTGACCACAATGGTCCCAGTTCAAATTATACCAAGAAGTGGTTTTATGCAATTTCTTTGTGGTATCCTCCGTACAACAGCTTCGTCTTCTCCAAGGACTGCAATGGGCAAATAACGACACTTCCGGACTTGGTTTGTGTTTCTGATATTTACCCTGCATACAAATATTAAGATAATCTCCTATTGTTTTTCTGTTACTCAGTCTATTTTCCTGAATGCCTTCCATACATTGTAAAACGTCAAATCGAACGAAAAACAAAAAAGTAAAAAACGCACACGATCTAAAACAACTATATCCATGCATGTTTCAAACATTACACTAATTCATATTGATTACATGCACTTCAGTCATTTAGGCCGAACTATCTGCTTCAACGATGTTAATTTACTTTTGGTTTATACACCATCGTAAGAGAGAAACTTGCCATCGTAAAGGCAGATAATTCGGCTTTCAGTCAGACTGACCCCTGGCCTGACATGACACTTAAAGGTGAGATAAAGATGATTAAAGATTATTTTGTCGCTTGGAATAGATGTTAAACTTTATCTCGAAGTGTTATGATAATATTTTGGATACTCAGAACACATGTACTTATCTATTTGAGAGTTTTACCTGTATTTGTACATACATGTATCTTTTTAAATATGTTACATCATGAAATAAACAAGTTATTACTGTCATGTGCTACTTTTGAATTTTTATGAAATAATATAATTCAAAATTAGCACATCACAATTGAATTATATCATTTCATAAAAATTCAAAAGTAGCACATGACATTGCTGAAATAGGATGTCGTTTCAAAAGTGTTCAAGCGCCCAAATAAACCTCGACTGTAAAATTCATTTCTTTCATAACAATGTGCATGATCAAAATACAAATAGCTAATGAAACATCTACTCCACCCAAAGATTGTCTCTGTGAACTTTCATAATGATCTGTTAAGTAGTTTTCAAGAAAGGTGGCGGAATAAAAGGAATACTAGTAAACCCTATATGCCCAACACTTTCATTTTTTGACAATTATTACAACACATGCGTATTCATCCTTTATTATCACGAAGTCCATGTTCCATTCATTCAACACGTGACAGGATGTGCTTACCTTTCTAGTGCACCCGGTCTTACTTCTTTTGTAGAAGTTCACGTGCATAATTTTACTAAATTTTCCAGTTTTCATAGTTTTTACTTTGTTTTTGGGATTGAGATTTAAATATGGACTGGTATGCTTGTATTTGAATACAATTTATACACGAGTCTTGTGCTCTTCACAACTTGAACACATCACATTTTCAGGCATTGCAACAAACTATACTCAGGAATACTTTACACTCAGTTTTACTGAATGACTACATGTACTATAAAATCTTATGGAATTTAATGGTATCTAACTTATGTGCCAATTCATATATTTCATAACTATGTATTAAAAAGTTTGCACTTTACAAGGAAATTATTAAAACATACTAATCCATGTCCAAAACACAATCCAGAAGCAAAGTAAAAACTTTGAAACTGACAAGTTAACACGCGAACTTCCACCAGGGAAATGAGGCCGGGTGATCCGGAAGGGTCAGCATCTCCTGTTAAGCTAGCTGCACCCGTCACGTGTATATTCAAATTGATTCATCAAACTTAGAAAATAAATCAGTTTACAAATTTTATGCGTTTTCTAAGTTTCATTATATTTCTGTATCGGTTTTTAAATTTATCAAACACATGTTTGAAGTAAGGTAGACTTTTTTGAAAAGCTAACACTTGTTGATATTTCGTTTCCAGTATATTTTTTGAAAAGCTAACACTTGACATTTTGTTTCGTTTCGTAAGACAGATCGAGTTGAGGGTCAAAATTTAGAATGAACCATGTCAGAATGTAAGATAAAATACATGTGGTACTTTTGGTGTTTATAAACAGGTAAAGCTTGCGAACAGGTAAGTCTTGTGATAGAAGAAGGTAAACCATTAAAATATGAAACCAAGAAAATAATTTGTCTGTCTACAGGTAGATCTAGTCCTCCTAAACAGAAGGTGGCTGAAGAATTTGCTAATCATGCAATAATTTCCATCTATTGCACAGAACTTATGGTTTGTGCCAATAAGTTGATTTATTATTATTATTTAGGCCTTATAAACATGAACTACTAGACTAAGAGTTGAGTTAAGTAATTGTGTTTAATGTCCCAGTCAAGAATATTTCACTTATATCGAGACGTCGCCAGCTATATATACGATGGTGCAGAAATTTTGCAGCATGGTTCTTTATCATGCCAAGCCCACCGTGACGAGGGACCCCAATTATTTTACGTTCCCATCCAAAAGAACGACCGGTGACTTTCATTTCGTAATGCTGAGTGCTTGGCAAAAGAACATTCACTACCCACTTTCAAGTCTTAAAGTCTTGGGTCAGACCTGGTTGGGGTTCGAACCCACGACCTCTTACTTACGGAGCGAGCAATCTACCAACTGAGCTACCACGGTGGTTATACTAGTCTATGAGAATAAAGAATAATAAAAATACATTTTTGTAATAATAATACCAATATGAAATCATGATAATGATGAAAAGACAGACTGTTACACTGTAATTATCAATGAAATTTAAAAAACAAAACCCTGTGAAAGTGATAATACATGGATCTGCATCCAGAGCACCTGGCCTCACTTCTCTGGTGGAAGTTCACATGTTAAACTATATGAAAGAGAACTCTGTCTCGATTTTTTTGATTTTGAATAGTGATCAATGAATAGTGTATGTTACAGTTTGCCAGTTTTCAAAGCTTTTATTTTGATTTCGAGATTACGATTTGAACGTGGACCGGCAAGTTTCTGTTTGATTTGAGATGATGGTCTTATTTCAGATACCACTAGGCGACTATGTTAGCTCATTTGGTAGAGTACTCGCTTCATATAGGGGGGGTGTTGGATTCGAATCCTGACGGGGTCTGACCAAGACTTGAAAATAGGTAGTAAATGTTCTTTCGCCAAAAACTTGGCATTTAAAAATGAAAGTCACAGGGTCATTGGGAAGAGACCTTAAAGACCCATGCTCCATGTCATGACAGGCATGACATGTTAAAGAACCCGCCCTACACATTGCCTTGCGCCCACTGCAAAAGTAGAAATTTCTGCAACTTCATCTATAGCTGGTGACATCTTGATATAAGTGAAATACTCTTGACTGGGAGTCAAAAACACAAAACCGCAATCAATCAATCAATCTATCAATCTTATTTCAGATAATGACCACAATGGGATCTGGGAAGACAAAACCTGAGGTACCCGATCTAGAGGGTTCTGTAAATGAGGAATATACCCAACCATTGTTTGATAAACAGACTAAAACATATAAAAACCCATGGAAAACCTGGTCAGAACCACAGTTTAAGAATGTACTTAAATTCATATGGAGAGAAAAAGACTACAGTAATATTCCAGGAACAACGGTATCAATATTTTTAAATTCAATTTTTTATTTTTTTATTTATTTTATTCACGTAATACAATCTTAAAACCAGAAATATCAGTCTCATTTGACAGGATCATCCTGGCAACTTCAGACCTTTGGAAAAGCAGGAGCCATGTTTTCAAAAACCTAGAGTGAACGTTATATCATAACTTGTTGTATTCACTTGAAAAGAACAGTATCAGTAATGAAAAAAGCAAAACTCAAAAAGACTAAAAAGATGGGCCAAAGTGGGGCCACAGACAGTATTTTTGCTGGACAAAATTGTTATTTTTGGTACCAATGGCACAAGGTTGAAGGCCCCCTGCTAGATTGAACATTGATAATATGCCACATATCAGGATTTTTGCATTTGATTTACTGTAAAACACCATTACTCCACTCCACTCTTAATAACAGCGAACATTAATTCATAAGTATCCTTATATTATTTTTTGGAGGTTGAATTTTTACAATGAAGCCATTTTGTGTTTTATTTTTTTTATTATTTCTAACAGGAACTTGATAAAGAACTACCTGTTTTAACTCCCGATTTTGAAAAGTTAAAATCATGTCCAAAGGCTGGAGTCCAGATGATGTGGATTGGGCATGCAAGTGTTTTGGTACAATTTGATGGGATATCAGTCCTAACTGACCCTGTTTTCAGTCAGCGTGCCTCTCCGCTACAAATCATGGGACCAAAAAGGTACCGCCCAACTCCTTGTACGATTGAAGAGCTACCCCATGTTGATGCTGTTGTTATAAGCCATAATCACTATGACCACCTGGATTATGGGTCTGTTACGAAACTAAATGCTAAATTTAGAGACAAACTTTGGTGGTATGTTCCGGCAGGTACAAAACAGTGGATGGTGGACAGTGGTTGTAAAAATGTGGTAGAACTGTCCTGGTGGGAAGAGAGTCAATATCCAAATGATCCAAGAATTACTTTTGCTTGTACGCCGTCCCAACACTGGTGTAGACGTGGAATAAAAGACACCAATAAGGTACCATAGTACATATAGTGTTAATATAGGTTTTATTTTTTTGTGTTCATTATTTAATCATTGAACTGTCCAGAAATGCCATTTTTAGCGCTTTAACTTCCATTGCCATGCAAAGCAAACCCGTTAGCAAGTTATGATTACTAGTATTTGTGGAAATATTATCTCATTTAAGAGTGCTGTACTACCACTGAAACTTAGCACAGCTTTAATGAGCCTATAGGTTTGGGACAGGGTTCAACATTTCAAATATCTGATACAGTTGTTTTACTGTAGTCCGACTAATCAGCCCACTAAACACCCATTTTAATTTTTTGACCTGTTGGGGTGGGGGGGGGGTTTAGTTCTAAAAATCAATGTTGGAAAAATTGTAGTTCTGAAATATAGCAAACTGCATTATGATATGTTGGCACGAGCTTAGTATCCTTATTTAAAAAGATGCTATATTGAGACATTATTACCGGTATATAGCAATATATGCTTGGCATAGAAATTAAACGTTAAATCCCAAGGTGTTAGCATGCAATATATACTGATATTTGCATGCTAACTTTGTTCCAGTCCGAAGTTTCCCGAATTATTTTTTTCATATTGCACGCTTTGTCACATGACGCTGTCATTTATGACGTCATACGATTGTTGTCGACGTCATCGCTGTGTTTTTTGTCATATTGCACTAGTTCTTATATTCATTTACAAGAACTAGCATAATATTTATGTATTGTACAACAAAATGGTATTTTACATGAAATACTTGACGGAAGTGAACAAAATTTATTTTGCTATATAATAAAAGGGTTATTGAACTGATATTATGAAATATTGTCCCTCGTTGACTCGACATTTGCACGAGCTTGCAAGTCAACTCGGGATAATATTTCACAATATCAGTTCAATAACCCTATAATATAATTGTATATAATATTTTGTGGGTAAAGATTTTGCTTGCCTCTCACGGTTGTTTTGGAAATTTTAGTGGTCAAGGCATATTTTGGTCATTTTTCCCAAGGATACATTTACTTTAATCAATTAGTTAGTTCTCAGTTATCACAATATTGTTGATAAGTATGATGATTTTGTATCTAAAATAACCCTGGATATATTTGACCTCTCATAGTTCCATGTTCCTTTCATTCTCAATTTTGATTTCACACATGACAAGTGTAGCTATGCTAGTTAACTGGAGGTGCTTACCCTTCTGGCCTCACTTCCATGGTGTAAGTTTATTGTGTTAAACTTAATTTGCCTTTTGGTTTTGACTGTGATTAAGACATCAACCTGTATGGTTGTTTTAATTAAATCTAACAAACAAAACCTTTTGTTTAATATTAATTAAGGCTCTGTGGGGCAGTTGGGTTGTCAAGGGACCTAGCCACAGCTTTTTCTTTGCTGGAGATACTGGTTACTGTGAGGGTTTTAAACAGATTGGAAAAAAATATGGGCCTTTCACACTTGCAGCAATTCCAATTGGAGCATACGAACCGAGGTGAGTACATACAATTGAACCTGTCTAAACTGAACACTTTTTAGACAGGACACCAAACACCTGTAAACAAAATTTTGTACCAATGTGAAAAAGTTGCAGATAACATTCAATTCCTTTAGTGATTTTGTACAAAGTTTGTAAAACTAGATCAAAAATCACTTGTGGCTTTATTTCATTTGTATCTAAATCACTATTGGAAACTATTCTTTGCAACCATTTTACAGGGCAGAATAAATACACACCAACATCTTCTGGTATTATTTCTTGCATTAGGAATTCAGTGGTTTATGGCTATGAGTCTAGGATAACCTTCAATCTTTGTCATTGGGGCTTTGATGGCCAAGTGGTCTAAAGCACATGCTGATGGATCACATCACCTCTCATGGCCTAGGTTTAAATGATGCTAAGACAAATTTTAGTGTAAGGAAAGTATGTTAGTTTGCTTGCCACAGGTTTGTGGTTTTCTCTTGGTACGGGGTACTCAATTTTTTCAACCATCCCAAAACTTACCAATACAATTTAGGTGAAAGAATCTTGATTGGGGCGTAAAATACCATTACTACAGACTTCAGATATGTTTTTAGTTTAATCAACCTGAGTCGGTTTAAACAAGTTTTCAATTTACTCAGCCTGAGTCGGTTTAAACAAGTTTTCAATTTACTCAGCCTGAGTCAGTTTAAACAAGTTTTCAATTTACTCAGCCTGAGTCAGTTTTATCGAGTTTTCAATTTAGTCAATTCAGCTTGAGTCAGTTCAGACAGGTTGAACTGTTTTACATGCATTAATATTCTTATTTAATTGAAATGAAGGTGATAGCAAATATTAATGAAAAAAGAAAGCAATGCATTCAGCTTCCCCCCCCCTAATAACCAAATATTAATGAAAAAAGAAAGAAATGCATTCAGCTGTCCCCCCCCCCCCCCCCCTTAATAACAGTTCTACTTTTATTTATAGATGGTTTATGAAACTACAGCATGTAAATCCATAAGAGATGTATTAATTCCCCTACTGAAGTATCCCTATCGTTCTTCACTCCCTAATCCATGATCCTTTGGTAGGGACATCTGTTCCCCGTTATAACCATTCTTGTTTTATTTACAGATGGTTTATGAAACCACAGCATGTAAATCCAGAAGAAGCTGTATTAGTCCATGAAGACATCAAAGCCAAATATTCATTAGGTATTCACTGGGGAACATTCAAGCTTACTTATGAGGTTGGTATAATGCTTTAACAATGTTAATAGGACTACTGTAAACATATTTAATTTCATTTGTTTTATTTTCGCAGTACATGTATAGGAAATTTAGACATATCAGCACAGTTAAATTTTCGCGTTTTCGACATAGGCACTAAAACTAAACGATAAATATAATATAATTTTCAGTTGGTATTCATTTTCGCGCAAAAGAAACGGCCGCGAAATAAGCAAAAATTGGTACATCACAAAAAATAAATATGTTTACAGTAATAAAGTCACCATAAGTGTGCACAAGTACAAAGTAGATTAAGAAGAAATACTTGCATAAACTTTACACACTACATTAACTTATGTTAAGATTAATCCTTGAGGTTAACAAGAAAATTGTCTTAAGATGAATAGCTTTGAAATTCCTCAACAACCAAAGTACCGTATACTGCCTCATGCAAAGTATTTCCTTACATGATATTGGTAAAATATATTTTGGTCCTGTGGGTTTCTTTTCAACATCTTGAAAACAATTTTGGTTTTATAATTTTTCACAATTCCAAGCACTACTGATGAGGAATTGTATTCCAAAATGACTGTTTAGTGCTGTAAAATCAAAACTGGTATAATATTTAATTGTAACAACATTTACAATTGTTGATGTGATACAACCAACCAACCAACCAACCAACCAATCAACCAAATTTCACTATTATTCCTTCATTAACTTCAATAGTAAACCCAATTGAGCAATCTCCATCATTTTCCCACTTTTTTAGTTTGAAATAAACAGAAATTGGAGGCTTAATTTTATGAAAGTCACGGTTCTTTCGAATGGGAACTTAAAATGAAGGAAGTCCCGTGTCACGGTGGGCTTGGCACAGTAAAGAACCCTGCTGTATAATGCCATCAGCCCAACTTACAAGCAAAATTTCTGCACTTTTGCCTATAGCTGGCGATGTCTCGATATAAGTGAAATATTCTTGACTGTTAAATACTGTTACTCAACTCACTCTTAGTTTTAAATGTCTCCTTAATCTTATCAATATAAGATGTATTTTCAAAGAAAAGTTTAAAAAAAATTATGCATTATATTTTTGACAGATATAAAAATTAAGTTTTTCATTTTATTTCATTTACAGCCATACATGGAGCCAAAAACCAAACTTTCTGAAATCATTGCTAGTAAAGGATTACCACTGGATTGTTTCTTTACACTCAAACATGGAGAAATAAAGACAGTTGACGAGGAAACAAGTTGACGGGGGTTATATATGTAGGATCTGATAGGATGGAGAATGACAATCAAATTATTTATATTTTTGTAAAGTACATGACAAAACTTTCGTAATGTGGAATTATTTTTATTTTTATGTCCTCTGCAAACAAATTTTGGAGGTATACTGGAATAATTTTGTCTGTCTGTCTCTGTGTCCATCCATAGACACAATTTTTTGTAGAGGTTTATATACGGTAGTTATGTTCCGATTTTTTTAAACTATGCACAGATGTCAATATGTGCACATGCAATTATATGTATCAGTTTGATTGGAAGTTTTTTTTTGCTGAATTATTGCCATTTAGTTTTAGAATTTTTCACACTTACAATATTAATGTAGCCATAAATACAATTTTGTCTAGAGGTTTATTTAGTTAATATGTATGATCCAATTTTTCTGAAATTACGCACATATGTAAAGCATCATAAGAACCCATCACCTTCAATCAATTTTCCACCAACAATTGGGGGGGGGGGGGGGGCAGGGGTATAAGTCTCCTTCAGAGACGGATCTAGTTGTTTTTGTCATGTTTCCATGGATACGCACAAATTTAAATGTCTTGGTCTCAGTTTAATGTATTTGTATATTTAGATATTACACATTTCCAGCTTTGTCCTTTTAGATTTGATATAACATATTTATCTGCATCAAGAGGACTTTTTACTTTCACACATGATTTTAAAAAAAATGTTTACCTTCCTTTATACAAACTACTGGTATATCGAGAAAGACTTAGATGAGATGGATGGAATGAAGGGCTTTTAATGCCTCAGGCAAGATTATTTCACTCATGGTAAGGTGGTCATTAGAGTTAGAAATGAAAGCAACCCCATTGGCTTTAAAGTTACATTAATTGTTAAGCAAACCTGTCGAATATTGCTTTTAATATCAATTTTGATAATGTAAGACCAGTTGCAATCAAATAGAATCACCACACACCAGTGTATGACATCATATCTTTCATATACCCCGGTAAGACCCCGCAGTAATGGTTTCAAAACAATCAAAAATATCATAGATATCCATACAAATTGCAATCGTAAAAATTACACAGCATCAAAAATGACATCATATTTCATCAAAATGTAGCCATATAAAAATCACACAACATTCAAGATAACATGACAACCCTACAAATTACATCTGTAACCCTCAACATATAACTTAAATGTTAGTCCGACTAATTAGCAGACATCGATGTATTTCTACCAATATCGATGGATTTTAATTAAAAGTCAAGCATGGGTCTGTAGAATAATGTTTTAGGAAGTGTTCCATGTTGCCAGCAAGAGTGAGGTAAGGAAATACTGGAAGCTTTTGAAGTGTGTTTTCGTTTCTGCTGTTTTCGCCAGAAATCTCAATAGTTCAATAATGGAAGCTGTCAAACGACAAACCCTTAACAGGTGAAAAATTAAAATGAGGGTTTAGTAATCTGTTTAGTCGGACTAAACAAATGTATAATATTATGCTCTTAAAATGTTTTTGCAGTTCATCATTTAACATGGGATCCAAAGCATCAAGCATTAACTTATCAAAGTAACCTTGTATCTTGTTATTTTGTGTTTCCCATTCATTTATTTTAGTTTCATGTTCTTCCTTGATTTGGTTATTGCCAAGCACTTGGTTCATGTTATATGACTGCATATTTCTATGTACTAATATAATTCAATTCTCTTATCTTTCAAGGATTTTGATTGGTTAGACCTTGTTGTTTTGAAAAATTCTAAAAATTAGGTTATAAGAAATGAAAATAGAATCTTCTTTTTGTTATGGAAAAATGGAAGAATTGGACATTTTCATATACTAGTAACAGAAAATTATGCAGTGTGCAAAATGTCCAATTCTCACATGTTTCAAAGACTAATATAAAATTCAGTTTTATTTCTAAAATAAAAGAAAATAATTATGAAATGATATTACTAGTGATTACTAGACAAGTGTTTAACAGCATCATATGTGGCCCAACACCACTGGCCTTTTAAGGGATTATTAACACTGACCATTCTCTCTCATCCCTGTATGTGACATTATACCTTTCAAAGACATATAAAATCACTCCACAGTTGAACGTGGTTTCTCAATATCAAATTGCATCACAAATTATTAGTTCTTGTATTTACAAGTTACATGATTTGCAACCATCAGCAATCATTCCTGAAAAACCAGAGAACAAAGCATATTAAAGTGAACAATCATATCCCTATACTTTATTTATTTTGAATGTTTATTTATTTTTATTGCTGTTTACTTATACATTGTATGGATGAAAATAAACATATTTTAAGTTTTATAACATTTATTGTGATTGTAATTTATTGTGTGTCAAATTGGTGTACTCTTATTTTGGCTATACTCATCTAAGCATATGAAATAGCATGGTGTGCATGCTCCTCTGAAACTACTGGAAAGCCATTGTTCTTCTGAGAAAACCAAAATAATGCTGAAATGCGTTCATAAAATGGACATGCTATCATACATTACAACCAGGCTATGATTTTAAAAAGTGTGTTGGGAAAACCAAAACTAAATAACTTATCTATCGATGCCATGTCACGAACATCAATTAAAAACACAACTATAAGATCCAAGTAGCCAATGACACATCTACCCCACCGAAAGATTGTTCCTGTGAAGTTTCATAACAAGAGCACCGATAGGGCATTGTGCGCCCTTCATTGTCTATATAATGTAAGTCTTTATATAAATTCATTCAAAGGCTAATAACTTCTGTACAATTTCAAGCAGAACTTTCACTCTGCAACATGCACATCTTCATATGATTCCAATCACACATGCCAAATTACAAAACAATTCATTGAAAACTGTTGGATTAATGGCAACGCCTAATGAAGTACGGACTTTATTAGGTGTTGGCAATTTGGATGCCTCACGAAGTCCAAAGATTGATGCCCCAGTCAAGAAGTATTTTTGGTATTTCAAAACAAAATTATTTTCAAAATTGATCGCCTGTATTTGACTTTTTTCGTCTGTAGCCTCAATCTTTGGACTTCATTTAGCGTTGTAATTTCAACGCCTAATGAAGTATGGACACCATTAGGCGTTGGACTTCATTAAGAGTTGCTACAATGCTACTTATCACCCATATTTACTCACATTGGTTTGTGTGATATGTTCGAGTTTTATTTATATAGTTTTTCCTTACATGTAAGAAATCAAGACAACAACATGTTTCAAACAGACACAAAGCCATCTGGAAAACACCGCAACTAAACTTATTTGAACGTGCCCGGTTCTATACAATGGACCTTGAACCACCTCATGCAGTTGCCGTTCCGATTCGGGTCTTGGTGTTGTGTGATTTCTCTTTATTCTAATAGTTTTGATGATTTAACCTTAAAACCAATTAAGACTCGAATTGAGTAAATAAGAAAAAACAGAGTAGTAGTATACTTGGCAAAAGGAACAGTTCTAAGTGTAAATAGAAATTGTACATGGTCTTGTTTGTTCGAAAGGAATTGTTCTAGTAGCATTGGCTATCATTATAGATTCAGAATTTGAAACAAGTTTGTAAATATCGACAGCAGGAAAGTGAAAATCCTTGGAGAAACATTGTTCTGTAAAACAGCAATGGTACCCGGTGTTGTACTCATGAATGAATGGTGTATGGAACATTTCAATTTCAACAAATACCCCACGTATTATATATAAGTCCATGTGTTTCTTCCAAATGATGTTCAAGTAACCAATTTGTCTAGCCACGTGTTGAACTTCGTAACACGCTTTCTGGCCTGGTTTCACTTACACGCGTGAACAGAAAACTTTGTATGTGCAGATACACACAATACCTAAATGGACTTTATAGACAGGTGGGCGTCATATGGGTGTTCTTCTTGATTGAAATATGAAGTCAATGTGCTTTAAAGCGCTGGTTTAGTGTGGAGTTTGGTCTTTATAAAGAGCCGGTTTTCATGACTTTGAATGTTGGTAACGCGATTGCTACTTCATTGTGAAGGGTTGTTGGTTCGAATTCGTTGTTTTTCAAGATAATGATTATTTACGAACCACTAGTGTAAAAGAGGGTGGTTGGGCCTCGCAATAGTATCATAACCACACCACTGGCCATTAACTCCAGTTTTATAACCACCGTACCAAGTATTGTGGTTAACTAGCTTTTCTTGTCTTAGTTTGCTGTTCTTTCACTTGTATTGTTTCATGCTCTTGCTTGTATTTGGTTTCTGCCAAATTCATGCTTTTCGGTTTCGGGTTCATTGCTCCTATATAGTAAAGAAAAATGACATACAACATATACTGCCTATGAGCTAAAAAAGTTAGCTCTGCCATTCACCAATTAAGCCAATTGTTGAGTTTCTGTCTCCAAAAATAGCGTTTAGCTAATTTTTTGCTTTAATTTTATGATCAGATGAACAAAAATCACTGATTTTTTTTTTACCCAAGCATGAAAAAGTAAAACTTGAACGTGTTATAGACTGTTAATCAAGAATAGCCTCTACAGCACTCAGAACTACTTGTACTTTTGAGATAGTTTTGTTGCTTTCAGTTTCTTGGTTTTTTTTCTTCTGGCTCTTCAATATGTAAATTGTCACCTAAACTTTAAAATTGGCTAAATTTATGGCTCAAACTTTTTAGTGCCAAAGCTAACCCTTGCTTATCCCATGCTCTTTATTTTATTTATTTATTTATTTTGAAGATGGTGAATACGTTCGCAACTCGATATCATAGATCTACGTAAATAAGTAGCTTATTAGCTCACCTGAGCCAAAGGCTCAGATGAGCTATTGCAATCTATCACCGTCCGTCGTCCGTCGTGCTTCGTGCGTAAACTTTACATTTTAATCTTCTCCTCCAAAACTACTGGGCCATATTTGATGAAACTTAGTGATTATCATGCCTGGGTAACAGCCTTTCAAAATTATGTTCGGGGTTTGGCCATGCCCAATAAGATGGCCGCTGTTACTAAAAATAGCAAAAAGACAAAAAAATCTTCTTCTCTGAAACCAAAAGGTGCAGGCAAATTTTGATTGGATATTTGGATTCAGCATACCTGGGAACATTAAAATTGTGTTTTTCATGAAAATTAGACGAAAAATAGGTTACGCGTTTTTTGCGTAAAATTACATAACTTTTAAAATGAGACATTTATTGTTATAACTTCATAACGGCTGAAGATAATTGTATGGAGTTTTCACTGTTGATCTTGTCTTGCAATTTTCTTCCAATTGATGTCAAGGTCAAAGGTCAAGGTCATGTCCCAGTTTTTGACCTTTGATAAAAAATGCTATTTTTTAAACATTTCTTGTGATAATGGCATAGGATTTTCAGTTATTTGTAGGTATTGACATGACGATCATTTTGATACAAGATCAGGGTCATGGGTTCAAAGGTCAAGGTCACAGATGTCCAAGAATACCAAAATAGTTAATTATCTGCAAAACTATGACTTTTTTGTATAGGCATGTATATCAGAATATTGTAGGTAATGGCACAATGGTCATTTTGATATATGAATAAAGGTCATGGGTTCAAAGGTCAAGGTCACAGATGTAAACAAGTACTGAAATGGTTAATTATCTAAAATACAATAAACTTTTTGTATAGGCATGTATATTGGAATATTGTAGGTATTGACCTAACGATCATTTTGATATATGAATGAAGGTCATAGGTTCAAAGATCAAGGTCATAGACGCAAACGAATACTTAAATGGTTAATTATCTCAAAAACTATAAACATTTTGTATAGGCATGTGTATTGGAATATTGTAGGTATTGGCCTAATGATCATTTTGATATATGAATGAAGGTCATAGGTTCAAAGGTCAAGGTCATAGATGCAAACGAATACTTAAATGGTTAATTATCTCAGAAACTATAAACTTTTTGTATAGGCATGTATATTGGAATAAGGTACGTATTGGCCTAACGATCATTTTGATATATGAATGAAGGTCATAGGTTCAAAGGTCGAGGTCATAGATGCGAACGAATACTTAAATAGTTAATTATCTCAAAAACTATAAACTTTTTGTATAGGCATGGATATTGGAATATTGTAGGCATTTGCACAACAATCATTTTGATATATGAATGAAGGTCATAGGTTCAAAGGTCAAGGTCATAGATGCAAACGAATACTTAAATGGTTAATTATCTCAAAAACTATAAACTTTTTGTATAGGCATGTATATTGGAATATTGTAGGTATTTGTACAACAATCATTTTGATATATGAATGAAGGTCATAGGTTCAAAGGTCAAGGTCATAGATGCAAACGAATACTTAAATGGTTAATTATCTCAAAAACTATCAACTTTTTGTATAGGCATGTATATTGGAATATTGTAGGTATTGGCCTAATGCACATTTTAATATACAGATGTTTTAGCTGTTTATAAATAATATATTGTAGCTAGACTTTAAATATGTTATATATAGCATACTTATATAATAATTATTATAATTAATTTGCAAAAATACTTGCATATTATTGGCCCTTACTGCTGAAAATTTTGATATTCTCTTTTATGAATGTCGTTGACCATTGAACCTCTGCATGAGATATGTACTCTCCCTCAGGTGAGCGTTAAGGCCCATGGGCCTCTTGTTAAAAATTAATTTCATATGTACAACTGCAGGCAATTTTAATATTTTGTTGTAAATGATATTAATTTAAAACTATGTATTTTTATACAATCATCATCATCATCATCATCACCACCACCACCACCATCATCACAACCACCACCACTACCACCATCATCACAACCACCACCATCATCATCACCACCACCACCATCATCATCATCATCTCCATCATCACCACCACCACCATCATCATCACCACCACCATCACCATCATCACCACCACCACCACCTTCATCATCCATGTAATAATAATAATAATAATTCGTGTATTTTCATTTGGTATTTATTACCTATAGAATGTTAAGTACAGTGTTTTGGTACTTTTTTCAATATCTATTGTTTTTAAAAATTAAATTTAATCTGCACATGAAACTACCTGTATGATCATTATAAATACCGTTAGGATATAAATTATATATATAGCTATTACCTATATTACCTACCTATATAATATCTTCAACCAATCAAATTGCTTTGATTTGTTCTATTTATGGCATACCAGGTTCGCCATATATAAAGAACATAGGAATTTGTTCCTTCTTATTGGAGACTAGCGGCAAATGGCAAGCAAGCTCTTTTCATGTTATTCAGCAGAAAAATCAGGTATCTTTATGAAAATATATGAAAGTATGGATTCATAGAAAGCTTATAGAAATCCTAGAGACCGTCACATGAAATATTTCGTGACGTATATGTTTGTATTTTATAAAGGACATTTCATGTGTTAGTTTTCAGTACGTGGTTAGTATGTCGCAGGTATAATTTTTTTTGTTCCGGGTACGGTGTCCTTGTCTCAACCTCTAAAGAGTTAAAACCATGCCCCTAGCCCCTAATCTAGGTCCCTTGAGGCTAATTCCTTAAAAGTAGGTTCCCTTTGTACCTCCCAAGAAATTTTTTATCTCGGCTAAAAAAACTTATTGGAGATAACGTGATATTAAATATTTCCGTAAAATTACATTTATTTTAAAAAAAACATTTACATGGAATTTCATTTAGGCGGTGGGTGGAGGTGGGGGGGGGGGGGGGTACAAAAAGAAGTTATACCTGAAAGTATAGCCCCTTAAATTAACCAAGGGATCTGGAGGGTTACTTTTAAAGATATTGCTTACAAAAATAACTTGACCCTGATTATTATATAATAATGCCTATTCTTTCCGTAATTTTAGTTGTTTACTATTGTTGACACAAATAAAGTTTAAATGTTAATTTTTATCAAACCGATGTACGTCATGTATAAATATTTTTATATTAATCAATAAAATTTTTATTTAACACAAGGTAAACCAGCCATATTGTTCTCATTGGTAGCATGCCAAAAATACCTGTGAATCAATTTTAAAGTCGTTTTAAAATTAATACATAGGTATTGGTGGTAGATTTCCACGAACTATATACTTAAACGGAATGTGACGGCGCATTTAGTTTTAAGAAATACATCGTTGAGTGCATTCTTTTTTTATTATTATGTTTTTCTCAATTGGAAATAAATAAATAAATAAATAAATAAATAAATAAATAAATAAATAAATACATTGTAAATCAATAAATGAATACATTATAAAATATTATAAACTCACTAAATGTGACTGTGCATTTATTTTAAAGAAATACCTTGTTCAATGTACCAAATATTATTTTATTTTTTATTTCGTTCTCGCAATTGATTTTTAACTCTTTATTAGACTTACAACAGATTTCTCAAAATGCCTAAAAATTTTTAAATATTTTATTTGTGGTTTATTATGATATATACACAATGCATGTCAATGCACCGAATGTTGTCGTCATTCTGATATCGATGACTCGAATATTGGGGCGGTCCAACTTCATAAAATATTTGGAAGGAAACGCCCTGAAATAAGTTATTTATAAATGATATACACCCACACTTTTACGTATATTTTGAACCATAATTTGTACCTATATCACCGCAACATTTGTAAAAAAAAATGTCATATACTCTTATTCATAAAGGTGAAAAACATTTTCCATGGCCCAGTTCATTTGTTCGAAGCTATACGTAAGCAAACGTAATTATGAAAAAATGTTTTAATTTTACAGCACTAGACGGCCGTTTCAAAATTAAATTTCCTCATCTGTAGTGCTCGAACTAAATATTGTGAAAATTCAAATATTTTAGGATGTTAAAAACAAGAAAAAAAAGAAGGAACAATATGTATTTTACAACATCAACCCAAGGCAATACTTTAAACGATTAAGCATAGTCGAAGTTAGTTTTCTGGCCCCAGTTTCACAATCATTCCTTAGCTAAGATTTTCCTTAACTTAAATCTTGCAAAATTTCAAAACTTTATAATTTTGTTAATTTTCAAGATATTCAGGAAATTAAGGTGTCATTTTTAAGGTCACTTCTAGATTAAAACATTTGAATTAGTTTTTACAAAAATATCCATCAGTATTTCCAAAAAGTGATAGACACAATTGGCTAATTTAAGTTAAGGAAAATCTTAACTAAGGAATGATTGTGAAACCGGGGCCAGTTTGTTTTGATTTGTTTGTCCACTAAACCTCCATTTTAATTTTTAGCCTCGCAACAAGTCAAAAATTAAAATAGGGGTTTAGTGGGCTAATTAGTGGAATATGACAAAATATAAGTATTTTTGATACAAATACAACGTATAGTATCTGGTACTATGCCCTCTTTTCTCTTTGTTTTTGTAAACTATTGCCAAATATTTAGAACCTATAGTACTATTAACATCTGTCGATGACCACACAGTGGTAATTTTCTTAATATCAAAATAAAAATATCCACGATTTATTGAAATAAAAGTGTGTTAACAATACTCTTTTTTATGTACCATGGATATTTTTATTAAGAATTTTATTAACTTACAATTTAATTTAAAAAAATAATCGGTTGCAATATAAAGCAAAAAGAACCTTAAACTGGTTTAAATTGCCGGATAGGTGGTCTTTATGTAGAGTTTCATTTTTGGTTTTCTTTATAAACATTGATTGGTCCTGATTTGCATGTGGTCTCTATGTAGAGAGGTGGTCACTGTAACCAGTTTAACTGAGTCTGTTAAGGACTGATTTGTCATTATGAGACGGATAGGTCATTATCATAAATGTATCATAAATTCATAAACATAAATATCCTGTTATAATTGGGTTATCTTTAATAAATCTTCCTCATTCCAAGAATGGATACCAAATATTGGTCACATTTTACTGACTGACCTTAAGGGAAAATTCCCGGCGCTCTATTATTTATATATACTAATTGAATGTCGTTTTAGTCTTGGAGTGAAAATTGGATTGAATGATTGATTGATTGGTTGGTTGATTGATTGAGTGATTGAGTAGGGGCTTACGCCAAGAATATTTCACTTATATCCAGACGTCACCAACCAAGGTGAAGTGGCAGAAATTTTGACCTTTGCAGAACACTAAGGGAATTGTACAGTAAGCTTTCTTTTACATGTCACGCCTGTCGTGAAATGGGACGTTTCAGGCTTCTTAAGGACCCCGTGACTTTCATTTGGCGAAAGAATAGTCACTACATGTACTTATTTTCAAGTCTTGGGCAGACCCGATCGGGGTTCGAACCCACGATCTCCAACATACGAAGCAAGCACTCTATAACTTAGCTATCAGTGTTATGAGTGAGAACTGGACCATCGCAGTTTATTAACATATACACAAAGCACCTTCGATCAAATAAGTGGCTATTATGTCCATAGTTTGTTTTGTCCAATCGTTTGATGCCCTGTATCCCCTTTCCTCTGTATATTGCAGTGTAACATATCCTCAACTAAAACATTTTTAGTTTTCTAGCAAAATTTGCATTAGCGCACGTCAATTAATTGCATTATTAATAAACTTTATTTATTTATTTATTTATTTTGTTGTTGTTGTAGATTTTGATGAAGTCAGGATGGCAGCCATCCGTAAGAAGTTAGTTATTGTAGGTGATGGTGCTTGTGGTAAAACATGTCTATTGATTGTGTTCAGCAAAGATCAATTCCAGAAGTATATGTACCAACAGTATTTGAAAATTATGTAGCTGATATTGAAGTTGAGGGGAAGCAGGTAAGACCTAAGTTACACACTGGTGTTGTAACATATAAACCATCAAGAGCGTCGCTAGGCGCAAGATACGGTTGTTTAAATTTTTGCCATCATTGTTGGTAAAAATCTCATCTCAACAATACATTAATAAAATTTTAAACGGAAAAACTCTGAGAAATTTGACATGAAAAAAGTCAGGATTAAAATGTCAAAGGGGCATAGATCTGAGAAATATGCAGAGTTGCCACCTGATCTGGCAACCACAATGTCGTATCCTGGAAAACATGCATACTAAGTTTAGCAAAATTGATTTCAATGGCTTTGAAAAAGTAAGGCGGCCAAACTGTCACAAACGGACAAAGCATTACCATAATAATTCCGTTTCTAGAAAAAGGCGTATCACAGAATTTAAATCACAAAAAGGCTTAAAAATTGAACCACAGTCTCGTTATAATGTTTAATGTCCCTCGATATTTGCCACGTGACTTGTTGCCACAATATTTAAAATGTCCCAAAACCAATTTCCTTATGGTTTTCCTATAGGCGTCAATCGACCCCTTATAATGCCAAAATGAGCTGATTTTCTTTATACGTATTATATTTCATGTCCGTTCAATTTTTGTAGTTGTATGGCCAAGTGTAACTTGGGACCAGCCATAAAGCCCTTTGATAATGTTCAGACCTTTTGCATAGCTTATAAATGGCGTCGCTAAAATTTTTAAATTTAAATTTATTTAAAATCGTTTAAATTTCATTGTAGGTTGAGTTAGCGTTATGGGACACGGCAGGACAGGAAGATTACGACAGACTCCGACCATTATCCTACCCAGACACAGATGTTATCCTAATGTGTTTTTCTTTAGATAGTCCCGACAGTTTAGAAAATATTTTTGAGAAATGGACACCGGAAGTTCGCCATTTTTGTCCAAATGTGCCAATCATATTGGTTGGTAATAAAAAAGACTTGAGAAATGACCCAAACGTCAGAATGGAACTGTCCAAAAATAAACAGGAACCTGTACGAACGGAGGATGGGAGAGCAATGGCGGAAAGAATAAATGCTTTCGCTTACTTGGAATGTTCAGCAAAGACGCAGGAATGTGTCCGGGAAGTGTTCGAAACCGCCACAAAAGCAGCACTCCAAACGAAAAAGAAAAAGCGAAGAAAATGTTTCATCCTGTGATAAAAATGCTAAGTGATCCAAAACTTGAACATAGTGCACCAAAACTTATTTTTGGGATCCACGTAATTTAAAATTTGATTCAATGTAAATAACTGAAATGGACATGTATTTGGATTTGGTTCCTTTCAATAATCCAGTTATATATTTAAACAGTTTAGTCTTGAATGAATGCTGAACATTTGGATGTAATGGCGAGTGTTGCGTGAGTTCCTGAAAATTTGGATTTAATGGCGAGTGCTGCATGAGTTCCTGAAAAATTGGATATCATTTGCTGCCGAGTGTTGCATAAGTTTCTGAACATTTGGATTTAATGGCTAGTGTTGCACGAGTTCCTGAACATTTGGGGTTTGATGGCGAGTGTCGGGTTCCTTTCAATGATATATCCAAAACATTTTACTGTTGATGATGAGTAAAATTCGGACATTGAATTTGATGGCGAGTGTTGTGTACATTTGCTGTTTTTGGACTGTTAACCATGAATGCCAGTTTTTTGGTAGAAATGATGAATGTGAATGAAGTGTAACTTAACTTTATAATCGAATGACTGTGTTAAAGATACACCAGTGCCAAAGGTATATATATCTGGATTTTAACAGATAATTTTGGACGTTTTAACCGTGAATGCGAGTTTGTCGGGTACAAATGGTGTTTCTGAACTGTTAACTGTGAATGAACGTTTAACTTGTGAACGAACGGCTGTATCAAAGATTTATCATTGTCAACGATATATCCGTAATTTAACGGTAATTTTTGACGTTCTAACTGTGAATGTGAGTTTAACTTATGAACAAATGAATGTGTCAATGATATATATTAGTATTTTGGTCGAGTAATTTAAGAATATGGATGTACATGTATAATTGAATAATTGCTTTTACCTGTTGATAATGAGCTATGTGTAATAATGTTTGTTTGTTTTGGGTGTAATTATAACTATTTGCTTGTTTTACTGGATAATTGTCCAAATCTCCAGAGAATTGGAAGCGTGTGAGTGTAAAAAATGTGGAACTAATAATAAAAATGTAGTGTTACTGCCCTGTTTAATACTGACCTTTACACAGTACAGACCTGTCCAAAGTTTAACATTGAGATAACGAATTAGTGTCGTATTCGATAGCTTTTCTCGGTTCCTCTTTACCTGTCATGTAGTACAGACATGTCCAAAGTTTAACACTAAGCTAACGAAATAGTGCCGAATCCGACAGCTCATCTCAGTTCCTCGCTACCTATTGGCAGCTACTGTCATACAATACAGACCTGTCTAAAGTTTAATACTAAGCTAATGAATTAGTGTCTTATTGACAATTCATCTCAGTTCATCGTTACCTACATTACAGACCTGTCTAAAATAACACTGAGTTAATGAATTGGTGTCGTATCAACAGTTCATCTCGGTCTCTCTTTACCTATATTTGACAGTTACCGTCACACTGTACAGACCTGTCCAAAGTTTAACACTGAGCTGACGAATTGGTGCTTATCTTGGTCCCTCTTTATCTTTATCTAGCCAGCTTTTCGGCAGCCACTGTGACTGTCTGTCTAGCCAGCTTTTCGGCAGCCACTGTGACTGTCTGTCTAGACAGCTTTTCGGCAGCCACTGTGACTGTCTGTCTAGCCAGCTTTTCGGCAGCCACTGTGACTGTCTGTCTAGCCAGCTTTTCGGCAGCCACTGTGACTGTCTGTCTAGCCAGCTTTTCGGCAGCCACTGTGACTGTCTGTCTAGCCAGCTTTTCGGCAGCCACTGTGACTGTCTGTCTAGCCAGCTTTTCGGCAACCACTGTGACTGTCTGTCTAGCCAGCTTTTCGACAGCCACTGTGACTGTGTCTGTCTAGCCAGCTTTTCGGCAGCCACTGTGACTGTCTGTCTAGCCAGCTTTTCGGCAGCCACTGTGACTGTCTAGTCAGCTTTTCGGCAGCTACTGTGACTGTCTGTCTAGCCAGCTTTTCGGCAGCCACTGTGACTGTCTGTCTAGACAGCTTTTCGGCAGCCACTGTGACTGTCTGTCTAGACAGCTTTTCGGCAGCCACTGTGACTGTCTGTCTAGCCAGCTTTTTGGCAGCCACTGTGACTGTCTGTCTAGCCAGCTTTTCGGCAGCCACTGTGACTGTCTGTCTAGCCAGCTTTTCGGCAGCTACTGTGACTGTCTGTCTAGCCAGCTTTTCGGCAGCCACTGTGACTGTCTGTCTAGCCAGCTTTTCGGCAGCCACTGTGACTGTCTGTCTAGACAGCTTTTCGGCAGCCACTGTGACTGTCTGTCTAGACAGCTTTTCGGCAGCCACTGTGACTGTCTGTCTAGACAGTTTTCAACAACTAGCTACCAATATCTCAACCTAGTTTCTACTACTTTTCGTTATACGTGTATTAGTTCAGTGTTAAATTTTCGACAGGTCTGTTTGTACCTTGTCCAATTCCGTTCCGTTATGATACGGGGTTTCCCGAGTTCCGTCGGTGTTCTGCCAATATTAACATAAGCAACATTTGCTTCAAGGTCTTTTACCGATACAATGACTGTTCATAGCTTACTTGTGTTTTACACGTCTTCCTTCATTCGGTTTATTATTTTTTTATCCATTGATACTTTGTGTTCTGTTTTTGCAACAAATACAATTTGTCATATTTTCATTTTTGTACAAATTCATCTATACACAGCATATGGAAGCATATGGCGTATCGCCAGACCACAGGCACTTGTTATGTTTAAGTATAGATTGTTTTTTTAATATCAGAAACAAGTGCCTGTCCGCCAGACCACTGTTTAATAATGCTATTCCATAATTCATAAACAAATTCCCTTAACTTAAATTTAGCTCATTTTGACAATCTTTTGTGGAACTCAGCTACAATTGTTTTTACAAGAATATGTTTAAGGCTTGAAGCCTTAAATCCTTGCTTGAATATCTTGAAAAAAATAACAAAATTATTAATTTTTTTAAGTTCGATAGGTTTAAGTCAAAGAAAAATCTTAATGAATGGATGATTGTGAAACCAAGGACAGGCTTTGAATGTTGAATAAGTGTTGTGTGTTTGTCATATGTTAACATATTAATAATACATTCTTTAAAATCTTATCATTCAATGTTTAATGCACTATCTTCTCAAAAATTGTGTCTGTGATAATTCAGAATATTTTTACTTTACTTTTTAATAAAAGAATAACTAACAATCATTTCTCAGTGTGTTTGTTCTTTAATGTATGTTAGAGTACTTAGCCATTCTAGGGAGAGGCCGCGGTGGGCGAATGCATAAGACGTTAGTCTATAAATCCAGGATCTCTCACTTTTGTGAGTTCGAGTCCCGCTCAAACCACATGTGGGAAAGTGAATTTTCCTTGTCGTTGACCCTTACTGGTTCACCTGGTATCAGTATAACGGACTGGGGAAGTGGAACGCATGTCTGTGGCTTACTGACTCGGTGAGCTAGCACCTTAAAGTCGCCTTGTGTGCGCGCTAGTACAAGGCAGAACATACTGACCTGGTGAGCTAGCACCTTAAAGTCGCTCTGAGTGCGCGCTATTGCAAAGCAGACCATACAACACACTCGCACTTCAATGCATACACGAAATTGTTCATAGATTAATCCATAGAGATTAATCAAAAAGTTTTCGTCGCGAAGAGCTGAGAAAAATAACTGATGCTACATTCAACCAACTATTCTAGGGACCCCTTGTTGAATTAGAACTGTCTTTAAATCTCACTTTAATATCGCCCCTCATGGGTTTTGTCATTTTGTAATTATCCTTGACATATGCACCTAGATTATGTGACACATCTTATGTTGGTTAACATTTGTGTCAAGTTTGATCAAAATCCATCCATAGATATAGAGACACTACCTTGGGAAGGACGCTCAGACTGACAGGGTGGTTCCTTTATAACCTCTGAACTTTGTTTGCGGGGCGTATAAAATAAATGGGCCATTTAGGGCCCAACAAAATTACAGTCAAACCCGATATAGCAATCGCTTCCCTGTTGTATATAAAGACCACATGTAAATTAAGACCAGTGTTTTAATTATCTTTGTTTAACATTGCAACAAAAATCACTGTATAGACAGAACCAGTTTAAGGTCCATTCATTTAATTTTTTAACCAGAACGAACCTCTTTATAAAGACCACCTTCATATTTTTTCGGTCCCATAGGTAGACTTCATATACAGATTTTACTGTACTTGGACCACAATATTGGGTAACAATTGCAACTGTTTCATTTTCTTTTACTTTGACACAATGAATGTTGATAATAGAAAAAGAAGTGTCTTATATTTGAATCGCGGCACTTGACATACAGTTGAAAGACCAGCTTCATTATGTTCGGTGTTGGTAAGTGATTTTGTGCTTATCCTTGGTCTTTTGTTTCGTCATTTGCATGACTTCTTCCAGTTGTCATTCTGGGTAGTGACTGTTTTTTCGCCAACCATTTCTTTCGGATGGGAACTTAAAATAAACGAGGTCCCGTGTCACGGTGGGTTTGGCACGCTAAAGAACCCTGCTGTATAATGCCAGCAGCGCAACGCACAAGCACAATTTCTGCATCTTCGCCTATAGCTGGCGACGTCTCGATATAAGTGAAATATTCTTGACTGGGACGTTAAACACCTTTAATTAACTCAACTCATTCTATTGTGAGAAGAATTTTCAGTTCGCTTGCCGAAAATCGGTGGTTTTCTCCGGGCATCGGTCCGATTCAAATGTCTTTGTAAACATCAAAAACATGTCTAAATCAAAAGCAAATGAAATTTTAAACACTTGAATCCCCCAGTAAAGTGAGACCAGGTGTTTCGGATGGGTAAGCACCTCTTGCCCAGCTGGCTACACCCACCATGTGTGAAATAACAATATATCCGTTATTTCTGCCATATTGTCATGTGATAGTTTTGAAAGTATTATTTCATAAAAACTCAAAAGTAACACATGCCATTTCTTAAATAAACGCATTACAGTAAACTTGAGAAGAGGTGATACTACTACAAATAAAAGAGAGAAGAAAAAACAAGATGTATAGCCGAAGACTGAAGCTGAAGCTGGAACATGGAGTGAAGCTGCTAAAATAGCTGCCAACAGAGATTCTTGGAGGAGAAAAATATCTGGCCAATTCTCCACAAGGAGAGATGGACATAAGTCAAGTAAGCCATAGCCGAAGACATGCATTTTGTTCTTGCATTAGCCAATGCACCAAAAACACCAACAATAAATGGACGGACGATAGATAAGAATACAAGACAACACATATTGAGACAGTGGTATCGATTATTACAGTGTCTTTGTACACGTAAAAAACAAACATGCCGGTCAAAATCACAACCTGATGAGCAAGATAACGTTGCTCCAACATTGGCAACTTACATTGGCTCATCATTTACAGTTTATGTTGGCCCATCGATGGCATTTATGGTTGATACAACGATGGCCCGATGAGCAAGATAACTTTGGCCCAACATTGGCAACTTACGTTGGCTCATCGTTGGTAACTTACGTTGGCCCATCGTTGGTAACTTACGTTGGCCCATCGTCGACATTTATGGTTGGTACAACGTTGGCCCGATGAGCAAGATTATGTTGGCCCGATGATGGCAGCTAACGTTGGGCCAACAAAACAAACAACAACGGACCAACGTTGGGCCAACATATTTTTGCTATCTGAGAAGCTCAAAAGCAGAGTTTAAAACTATCAAATTAAATTAATCGCGTGGACTTCCTCCAGGGAAGCGAGACCAGGTGTCTCGAATGGGTAAGACCCAGCTCCCTAGCTACTTCCATCTGTCGTGTGAGAATGAAAGGAACATGGAACTATGGAAAGCAAAATGACTGTCAGAGTTTAATCGCTAAGTATCTCACTTATTTCACAAACTTTAATACAAAACAAATAACCCTAAAACGTAGCCATAAATAATTGCTTATATATGCTTCATTGAAAACCACAGACATATAATGGTGTTTGCAAAAGTATCATTGTGCACCACATTTGATAACTTAGGTTGCAAAAGTGAGGTAAAAGTTCCATTTTTTGTCAAAAATTTAATCATAAGCATATATGCTTAGCCCACGAAACGAATGATGACGAAATCAATTGGCATATTATATCATTAGGAACGTATGGTTTTTTAGGCATTTGATATGGTCAAATATGATGCTAATTATTCATATGATTTTTAATAATGCATATAGTTGTCCTTATTATACATTTTATCATTTTATTGTAGTCCCATGGATTACATTGTCATCCATAGATTATTTCATTTTTAAAACTGGTCCTATCATATGAGACTAAAAATCGTTACAAAATTATATCGTTGAAAACATCAATTAAACTGCTTGAGATCGGTGTTTTTCAGCTAAATTAATTTTCAGATTGAAACTCGAGAAAAACTGACAAAAATTCCATATTTTCATAATAACACTTATTGTGATGTTCTGGTACAAGGGAAGCAACTTGTTTGAAACTATTTTTTTCACACAATACTGTAAGATTATTATTAGAAGATGTCAAAATGAATAAAACGGAATATTTTCTTTTCTTTCTTCATTTTCCCTGAAATATGGATTTTTTATCCATTGATTTTCCCCAATTTCTTTCCAAGATCTCTTTCCCAAAATGAGAAAATTTTTTTCTGCAATTTAGCTCATTCGAGTCTTTAGTAATTAATTAGTAAGAAAGCTGATTGATTAATTAAAAAGTTGCATTGACGGTGATTGATGTCCAGAACTTGAACAAATTCTCCATGCTTAATCTTACTAGTCCTTGAATATAAATTGGTAATAAAGTTTTGTTATTATTATTATTATTATTATTATTATTATTATTATTATTATTATACGCACATTTTAAAAATAAACCTTATTGCGTATTACACAGCTACTGAACAATATTATTATTCTTTGACATACCCTGCCTCCCCTCCCCTCTCTCTCTCTGAACCAATCAAACGTTACTTTTCATGTTACTATAGATAGCCCAACTAAAAATAGATTTCAAGCGGGCGATAACTTCATTGGCTCTCAATCCCAGAAATAGCGCTAAATTTAAAACAGACATAAGAGCTAAAATTAGAATAAAATTATATCCAATCAGATTTTCCGCTATTTTTATGATTATTAATATAGTATTTTATTTCCCGACTATAAACAAAATTTCATTCACGCAGAAAACGGGGTACATCTGGTAAGTGTATGAAAAAATTTAGATAAAGCTTCCAAAGAAGTCTTAATACTTTCCATTTGACACTAGAAATTCTACGAAAAATGGGAAAATTCTTCAGCATTGCAATCTTTCGATGTTTTTTTTAAAATATGTTTTAATGGATAATATATGATGTCGAAGTTTTGATATTGGTTTGCTTAAAAAATTCGTGGGACCATCCAAAGTCGAGGTGACCATTGCAGATGCCCTTTCAAAGTCGCTCAATGGTAACTAAACGTGCCCGTCGAAAGTAAGTGTGATCACAACAGGTGGCCGTCCAAAGTCGCAACCCATCCAAAGTCGAGGTAGTCACTACTCAGGCCAGGTAATTTATTTTATTTTTATCTGGTGTCGTTTAAAGAATAACTTGATTAAGGAGGGAAAATGTAATGAAACCTTTGTTTCTGAAATCAGTATGGTTAAAAAAAAAGACTCCAAGCATCTGTGGCATTTAACGCCAAACACACGGTTTCTGTTTAAAAAAGCATTGAGAATACAGATCGTCTTGAACAGCGTTTTTTCCCAGTGAATTTGAATCAGTTGTCTCAACATAAATCTATATGATTGTGATTGTGATTGTGGTTAATTGTTATTTTTTGTTTTGTTGCAGTGCATGATCTTTGTTATCCAGGATAGTTATTACTAAGGACATTCATAACGTTAAGTATTCAAACCATTTTTAATTTTCTAAGTCGGGAACGAAAAAGATGACTCTAGTAGGCGGGTCCAAGAAGCGAGTCTGGTCTAGAACGGAATACCTCTACACCACAGACACTTGTTTCTGATATTAAAAGATAACACTCTATACTTATGTTTAAGTATAAAGTGTTATTTTTTAATATCAGAAACAAGTGTATGTGCTCTACACTGAGGAAAATTTTAAACATTTAACCGGCGGGTCCAAGAATTTTTCTCTCTTGCCTTTTTTTAATTTTGAAAAGCCTGAAGAAGTGCAACTGACTAGTTTGCATGTTTTTCGACCCTACAAATCGATAAAAATTCCAGATGTAGATTTAACGAGGTTTGAAAATGACCATTTTGTCACATGCATTCATCATCTAGCTTGTCATTTTAAAATAAATGTGATTTCAAGCGAGCAAACGTTTTTAGTTGAAAATAAATCAGTCAGTAGATCTAATTTTTTCTCTCGTAAAAAAATATGAAAATAATTCTAAACCGTATTGTTTATGCCAATTAGAAATCTTATGGAATGATTCTTCAATAACTATTTTATATAAAGTGTCTTAAAATTGGGAAAAACTAAAAGGGATTCAAATTTTAAACATTAAATTTTTATAACTAGCAGGTGCGCTAAAAATCGTCTGCACAATGAGAGCGTATTGATCACAGTCACTTGGGCGTTTTGTAAAGATTTAACAGTACATGCAGTGCAAAGCATTTTTGAAACACTGATGCAAAAAAATCTAAATTTCCCACAATTCCATAGCAATTCTCCTATCCCCCTCTAGGCGCAATTGAGGTGTGGTCAAATCTTTGTATGACTCAGTGAATGGTCGATTCAAAAGAAACACACCGAATTGTTTTGCTTTTGTAGGTAAGATACAAATGTAGAGATATATGAACAAACTATTTAATATTTATATTGTTTTCTGTGCATGTAATTAATTCGATGAGGTAGTGATAACGGCGTTGTAAACCGCTACTTCCCTATTTGGAAATTTGACCTGATGTTACTGTGACCATAAACCGATTGCAAAAGAGGTGATGCGTTGATATCCATTGTTTGTCTTTTGTATATGTAATTTTTCAAAACTTCATTCTACAATCGAAACGGATATTTTGGTTCATTTGATGCAGATTTATGTTCATTTCGATTCGAAGAAAATGCTTCATTTTGAATCCCCAAAATATTTCGACCGCCATCTTGATGACATCATTGTCGGCTAGCATTTTTATTTTGGATAAAAATTTGTAGTGATTTCAGTCGAAAGAGATAATGTTATTGATTTTTATTTCCCCCATCACCATCGAATTACTTTACAAGAAACTGTTTTCCCATTGGATCAGTAAATTTTCGTGACACATAGGGAGTCGGATGGGTAGTGGCCTGCTGTAAACTTTCATGGGAGGGTAAAAAATGTTTCTATGACCTTTACATCTGTACACACACCCTTGATTGCTATGTGTGTCATATAAGTAGCTATTTGTCGCTTATTGGATTGGAAGATTTTTAATACAGTATGTTTGAAAATTTTCACGTCCCTTGTTCATTTGACTTCCTGGATGGTCAGGTGATGCATGTGTCTCCATAAACCTGTTGTTTTAACAAACCATTCTAGATTCAATTTTTTATGTGTGTATAAAATGTTAGATGAGTTATAGACAATGAAAAATTAAGAATCTGGTAGTATTGATCTTATTTACTTTTGAATAAATTGGAAAAATTTGGGTCAAGATGAAAACATAAGAGGATTTAGTCAAAATTTCTAAGAATTAGTTCTGATATTATCTACATTACAACGTTATATTGAAGCTTCGTAATCATTGGAATTACTACGAACATAGGCCAGGCAAATTGACATTTAGTGGACTCCATTGTTGGAAGACTATGTTCACAAGCTTTCACAGCGATTGAATTTAGATTTATGGGGTGTTTCCCTCTAACTTATGCCTCCTTTATTATAAACATTAATGGTGCTTTAATTTGTTTTATCATTTTGTTTTATTTGCAGATTTTTAATGAAATAAGGATGGCAGCCATCCGTAAGAAGTTAGTTATTGTAGGTGATGGTGCTTGTGGTAAAACGTGTCTATTAATTGTGTTCAGCAAAGATCAATTCCCAGAAGTATATGTACCAACAGTATTTGAAAATTACGTAGCTGATATTGAAGTTGATGGGAAGCAGGTATACATGAATTAAGGCTGTATAGTAGGAAACTAATGTTGCCATTTGTTTTTTTTTCTTTTTAACCTTTCTGAACTAAAAATATTTTCTTTACATTTACTTAGAAGTTTCACAATGTACAGTTCAATCTCGTTGTCTCTAACTTCAACACCTGAATGGCTGAAACTCTGGGACAGTGATAAGTAACCGATAACTATATTTTGATCATTATAATATCCAATCCCTTGGTTTTTCACTTTTTTTGCAAAATTCTTAAAATATGGTAAGTTGAATATGGGTAATTGACAATTGCTGAGTATCATCATGTTTCTGTATGTTTTTAAGCACCCCCAACATATTTGGGGTGACTATTGATTTACCCTTTATCATCAAATATATATTTAGCCAGCCTGCTTAAACAAAATCAGAGGATAGAATATTTAGCCAGCCTGCTTAAACAAAGTTAGAGGATAGACAGTTCTTGTTAGATACAACACTTTATAAGTTTATTTGTCTTCAGAGAATATTAAGCTAATGATTCAGCCTTGTGTAACCTGGGTGGATATTGGGGTTATGGTAGTCAGTCAATTTGTGAAGCCTCAAAATTATATCCAACTCGAAGGGTTAAAACAACAGCATATTGAATCTTTGGTAGAAATAAGTTTGTCAATCCCTGTCTGTCTTGGGATTATTGGTAGTCTTTCTGTAAAGTTTGAGACAACGAGATTCAACTGTCCTTGTTTAGCCCTTTCTCTTTTCTTTCTCCTGTGAAATTTTTGTAGGCATTTTGAACACATCACAAAAAGTTCACTGTTACCCTTAAAATTAGATTTAATTCTTCTTTGTCAGTTTAGAAATTAGAAAAACATGGGCGATAAGTTTAAATTTTAATGTGTAACAGGAGAAAGATTTTTTAACGTTGATTAAAAAAAATAATAAAATGGTTGGAATAACTTGGTTGATTGTAACTTAACAATAATAAATTAACTGCCCTGTACTTAAAACGATGGATCTTATTGTTGACCTGAACAACAAATTAAAAGATTTAGATCATATGGATGCGAGATGGAAATGTCTTTAAGGTCTAGCTGTTGTACGTTCATTGAAGATTTTTAAATAATATACAGAGGCCTCTTAACTGAAACTACACAACCAATGTTTGTATAAAGTAAACACTTGTATACTAAGTCCAAGTATGCCACATCTGACATATCTATGGTCTAGATATTGTACCGTCATCAGTAATAGAATTTTAAAGAACTCCACTGCAGTTTCCCAATTCAGACTCTATATTCAACCTCACAATTACTTGCCTCTAGGATGCTAGATGTAAAGTAAATGTGAAACTCACAAATGATGCACAGAGAATAAAAAACTATGCAATTTACAGATGATTTTGGATGTGTAACATCACAGTGGAAGTATTGACACTTACTGAATTCACATGATTGAGTAGCAATCACAATGCAAATAACTTGAATGAATTGTGTATTCATTTTGAGGGATGATCATTGAAATAGGATTATTGAATACATGTCAATTTTTTTTAAAACCAGAACCATATCTATTTATATAAATATATGATACATTGTATTTATATATATCTCCTATATATTCTACATATTTTGCATGAATAAATTATGCCTTTTCATTATTATTATCTCCTGAATTTGACCGCCCGCAGTCAGCAAGCAGCGTGTAGTTGATGATATATTTATATAGATCAATTTTATGAAGTATGCAATTCTTTTTGTCTATGATTATATAGAAGAGTTTGCACTCTTTTAGTTTGCACAGTTGATGTGCTTTTAGCTAAATATGTTTTTTGTCACTTTATTTATTATCACATTTTTTATCCCCCTTTAAGAGCTATTTTCAATTTAATTGCAAATTTTATTTCCTTCTTGTAAAGTGCGTATGTTTACCTGCCTCATTTCGCGATTATTTGAGCCACAACAGTTTGAATTGAAGTGGACGGTAGCCATCTAGAGGAATTTGAATAATTTATACCTCTAATGATTGGATAAAATTATTGGTGAGTTCACTTTCAAGTGTCCGCATGGAATTAACTTTTGATGTGTTTTGGCTGGAACAGTTGTTTTTATGTAATAGATTATTATTATATATTATATATTGTTCTTTAGTTCTTTATTGTTGGTCCTTCTGAATGCTACATCCTTATTTTTTGTTTCATTTTAATTTTGTTTTCACCTTCATTATTGTAGACGTTGCTCCTTGAATTCATTTTAAGTTTTCATCTAGTGCACATTTAACCTGTTCATATATATTATAACCTGTTTGCTGAAATTGTTTCCATTTCACAATAATAATATTCACACACCAAATTATTTTAATATGTTTAGGTAATGCAAGACAGAAATTAATTTGTTCATTTATATTAAAAACAATGTATGACACTTTTATTATTTGAACAGTTTTACAGCATGTTTGTACTAGAATCAAGGACTGAGATCCTAGACCAGTGTTCAACAATACCATCACTACACTGTTGTTGTCATAGTAATGAAAACTTAAGCACATTGATATTTAGTTTATCCTAACTAGATTGTAAAAAACAAAGTTGTTATGTACATGGCATGCAAAATAACAAAGCACTACAATTTTAACACAATCCCTCTGTTAAATTAACATCGTAACTATTTATCGAACTCTTCTTTTAACTTGCAATTCTCGAAATCTTTGTTGAGACCATAGATCTTCACTATTTTTGTATCATACATGTACCATGAAAAATGGGTTTTTAAAGTGCGACTGATATAGCAAAAATTTAATGCCGACCTTGAACGCAAAATAGATTGAAATTTAAAAGATGCATAGCAGATTGTTTGCATAGTTCACCATCAATGCTACATACTAATACAGTATATTATAACTAAGTTATAATACTGTAATATCCAAAATTGACTAAAACAAATTGGTGCCTTGCAATTTACTTATGTCAGAATATTCATGAAATGAAGACCAGAACACAAATTTGATTTTGTTCCTATAAAAAGTATAAGGTATTCATAGTTTCTGCCAAAACCTAAATTATATGAAAGCAAGAATTGATGTTATTTTTGAACAAGAAATCTCATACTCAATAAACCCCCTTAAAATACCACAAGTTTATATGACATGGCAACAGACTTAATTTTAGCAATGATCCAATCAACTGACAGCTATGCTGTATTTTGGTACAGCAAATTTGCCTATTGTTCTAGAGTGCTAACAAGATCACTTTCTGCAAGACTGTTTTGCCGTTTCCATGTAAAGTGTGCCAGCCATGCATAGCATTAATACTAAGTAGAGGGTTTTTGCAACAGTGCATTTACTAATAATTAGGCATATTGCTGTTCTCTGGGCATATATGGTCTATATAGAATACAATTTTCCTTTGCACAGGAATCTACTTCACTGTTACAGTGCTTCAGATTGTCGGTGCGCCCGCGCCAATCCCGCATTATTTTAAAAAATGGCGCATAACATTTTCTTCTAATGGGTCCACGTGGCGCATGGTTTTTCTTAGCCAAATTGATCGTTAATAATTTCTTCCCAAAACTACATATTAGATTCCATGCGGTTTTCCGATTTGACTTTCTGTTTTCGTTTTCTATCGGAAAATCTCTAGCATCTTGTTTATCTCATAATCAGCATGTAGACAGGACTCCCGACAAGCCCCTTCTCTTTGCTCTATGCGTCGGTTATTAACATTAATATTCAAAGGGGGAGAACTCGTAATAAAACTTTTTATGACCTCGGACGTTGTCGTTCATTTAATATGCTAGCGGCAACCATGGCTATGAGATGCAGACGACTCTATTCACATTTTTTAAAACAACACAAAGCGCAGAGAAGTAGATACATAAAATGAATCATGGAGTTGAAAGAGTTTAAAATATATCGTAAAGGTTAACAAAGTATAAATTAGCAGATGACAAGATCGCTTTTGGTGCATTATATGAAGATGTCAAGTGCCGACTTTCACTTTCAGTCACGTGGTCGTGGCATAACATTTAATTATGTGGCAAAACATGACCCACTATAACAAGAAATGACCCCTTGTTATTGGACCTGGTGGGCCCTTGTGGCCCACTATCTGTAAAAACAATCTGAAGCACTGCTGTTAAGGTTTTGGGAACTTATAATGCTTCTGTGAGATAATTGTGAAGATAATTTTCTGACCATGCCCTACAAAGCAGCGATTTAAATAACAGTAGTTGAGATCAATTGAATTAGCGTTGATTTGATTTAAATCTTAAAATCACATGATCAAAAACTGGCATTAAAAATTGAAAAAAAAAACTCATTGCATTTGAATGGAAAATGGAGTTTCATCCCATGATTTAGTTGTCTAAATGTGCTACTGAATATGTGTAGTGTTCCCTGGAGAAAATGGACGTCTAAAAGTCCTGTGTTGATCCAAAACATTTGAAATCAAAGTGTTCACACAGCATAATACAATTGTCAAGTATTATACCAAGCCCCCCCCCCCCCCAAAAAAAATCAAAAAAATCAGATATTGTCATATTGCTGACTGCAACATCTTTGCAAGGTGAACATTTTCGTAACTAAAATGAATTTAGACAAAAAGGCAGAAAATTAGAAATGTCAAAAATCTCTGCATTCAATCAAGAATTTCGGGGCCGGGGGTCCTTGAATGTCTTATTAAAACATTACTTTTGAAATGTAACTTTTAGATGAATACTTAAACATTTGTGACAAGATTGTGTGACAAATCTGTTATGTGTTGTGGGATATCATGATAACAGATTTACAGAGATGATAATCCAGGCACTTTCACACTTCCTAACATTGAATTGGGAGTTGTCCTATCATAAAGCACCAAAAACATAAATATACAGCGCACATACCCATGTTATTTAATCTGTATATGTATGTGTATATAATGTTTAACTTGATTATGATATTTGGCCCAGTCTCCCTATATATAGTATTTATAACATAAAATATAGGTAATGTTCCCTTACTTGAATAACTATCGTCTACAACATCAAATTGAGATCCATTATTAGTAAAAAAAAATCAAAGGCTCTTGTAAAGAGAATTTGTGTACCAGCATTTGAATGTATGCATGATCTTGAAAAGAACAGAAACTAAATAATTTTGTCATAAACTTGAAAGAATCATGCAAAGTAATAATATATGTATATATGCTTATAAGACACACTTGTTGGATTTAACATTGACTTGTGAAAACATGAAACATGTATGATGTAAATTGACCAAGAACTCTGCATATTTAAAGTAAAGGTCACTTATTTTTCTTGTCAAGACTTGATCATAAAAATTGCATTGCAGTTGCATAGTAAATTTGACGACATTGAAGCACATCCAAGGCTATAACGAATTATGAATTTCAGCTTTATTAGAAATCAGTTAACTTCTTTATACCAGTAATCTTTGTGAAACCTAGGGACTTGAATCTTATTTTAACCAAACATCAAATTCTGTGGTTTACACATAATTTCAAATTATCCAGCTGATCATAGCTTGAATATTTTAAATAGAAACGATGTTTTAATCCAAAATTATTAAAATTAGATCTTACGAATTTGTATTTTGTACAAATTGAATAAACTGTAAACATGGTCCAGTAAAAAAGTCCTCCTAGGGAAAAAGTAATGCTGAATATTTAGAGGCCATTTTTGTCGCAGTTATTTTTGCCAAAAACTGGTGTAAGAAAAAGACCCCAATTTACATATTTAAGCAGTGCTTTGGTGGTAGTTTATGCTGTGCTGCATACAGTGAACCTAGCTTTATTGAAATCTAAAGAAATGAGACATTTGCAGAAATTTACAAGTGTTTTTGTTACTTGCTTAAAAAGGTTTCCAGTTTGATTTTTTACCAGTAATGCTACCTGGATTCTAATTTTCTTTATAAGCATGTGTGTTTGGTTGAGTAATGCTCGTGACAGATTTTGTGTTGTCATTATGATTATGGTTGTTACATTTTGTTTTCTTTGTTGGCTGGTTACTGACTTGTCTTCATGATTTTGTATTTTGTATATTGTAGGTTGAGTTAGCATTATGGGATACAGCAGGACAGGAAGATTACGACAGACTCCGACCATTATCCTACCCAGACACAGATGTTATCCTAATGTGTTTTTCTATAGATAGCCCTGATAGTTTAGAAAACATCCCAGAAAAATGGACACCTGAAGTAAAACACTTTTGTCCTAATGTACCAATTATATTAGTAGGAAATAAGAGAGATTTGAGGAATGACCAGAGCACGATTAAAGAGTTAGCAAAAATGAAACAAGAGACAGTTCGTTCTGAGGAGGCCAGAGCAATGGCAGATAAAATCAGCGCCTTTTCATATCTAGAATGCTCAGCTAAAACAAAGGAAGGGGTGCGTGAAGTATTTGAAACGGCTACCAGGGCAGCATTGGAAACAAAGAAGAAGAGGCGTAAAAGATGTGTTATATTATAGACAGATGAAATAGTAGAATGGACGACAAAAACCAATTTTGTTTTCCTTTACTGATTTTATTGACAAGATACTTAAAATGGACACCATAGTTCTGCATTGTGTAATGAGAATTTTTAAAAATCACTTATTCTGTTTTAATTGAAATAGAAAGTAATTGATACGGTTAAGATTCTTCAACATTGTCGTGTTAGGTTTCATGATAAGGTTTTGATAATGTTAAGTGTCATATAATATATCAGGGTCAAACAGTCAGTGTCAGACTATTATTTATAAGTAGTGTATATGACACAATTTGCAGTTTGCATTTATTTTAAAATATTTGGCAATATTTCATGTATAAAAAAGACCTTAATTAGTCATTTAAATAAGTATTTACTTTCAAGTGCTGACTTTGAAAAAACACATTGTGTCTAAGG
The DNA here is from genome assembly GCA_021292105.1 of Anadara kagoshimensis. Classification (NCBI taxonomy): domain Eukaryota; kingdom Metazoa; phylum Mollusca; class Bivalvia; order Arcoida; family Arcidae; genus Anadara; species Anadara kagoshimensis. The sequence goes on from CM037862.1 coordinate 38,784,393, forward strand.
TGTTCAATTTTAAAGTCTGCCATTCAAACTAATAGAAAATTTTGTTGTATTTCACTATGCTTGTTAAATCACTTACTGTTATGGAAAAAAGTGCTGTCTTTGCAGCCCCTCTTGACTGGGAGGGGTTGGTTTGTTATCATTCCAAACAAAATATCAACAAAAGGCAATATAGCAGGAGGTCACTCGCTGTTGAAGAATTACTTAGAATGTCACTGCCTATATGTATACCAGCCCTTATTGTTGATTTTGTTGAATATTCAAGTCCCTTATTATTAAGATGCAGAACTTCATTATGGTTTTGATCCAGTTGCAAAATGCATATATATAAGCATTTATATTTCTTACAATTTCAAATAACTGGCATTTCTTGAATCACCCGTATGTAATCAAAAAAATTCCTTCATCATAACAAAAATTGAGAAAAAAAATATGAATTTGATCATTTTCAAATATGTTATTTAAAAAAATTACAAAAAAAAAGAAAAAATCTTATTCTGTACTACAAACCTAAGTTATAATTTGTAATTAGTTTGTATGTAGCAATTAATTAATCCTCCTTCTGTATCTATCTTGTCTATCTATCCTTCTTATATCTGCCACCTTAAGAAAAAGCATGCAAGAGATTTGTACATAGAGAAGTGGTATGTGCTTATTATAGTTTGTTGTAAATATTTCTCCTGTAACCTACATGTTTTTATATATAATTAAAAGTGAAAAAAAGAATAATTATAATTAGGTTATAATCTTAATATCATGTAAAGTTTATGCTTATAGTATTGAGATGATGATGATGATGCTATTGAAGGCAATATATTGCAAAACAAAAAAAAAGGCCAAATTATAAAAATTTTTGTAGAGAAATGCTCTTTGTGAACTTGTGTATATGTAATGCTGTAGAGAGATGTGTATGCAAGGGGAAATATTGTCATTTATAAGTGTTCTGATATTTTTTTAAAAAAGAAAATTTTTATATTCTTTACCATAATTTGTCTGTTTTGTATGGTTATTGCTTTGACAAAGTCATTCCACTGTTACCATAGCGATGGTAATTTTTGTTGTTTTATGATTTAAGTATGAAAAACTAAAACATGAATGTCGAGATCAAATTCAGATGTTTTATTGAAATTTCCCTACATGTTTTGATTCTATTTTTGTCATCATAAACTTTAAGAAGAAAAAAGTCTTTTTGATATTTTTGAGAAAGTTTAGCTATTAGAAATTAAAAATTTTTGTTGGAATTTCAAAATTTGACAAGATGCTGTTAAAAACCCAAAATTTGTAAATTGTACACATACTTGTACTTTTTTTCAAAATTTATTGGAATGTTCTAAGCAGGAAGATTCTCTTTAAATTCTTAGGTGAAAATTGTAAAAAAAATCTAGTTAATTTAGTATAATTAATATACATAAAAAATGTCTCTCATCCTAGAAGTTACAAAAATCTAAGACTAGTTTAACAAAAATTTTATTGATACAGTTGTATGTTTTATCAGATGTAAAGTCTTTCAATACTATATATATATGAATGTATTTAGACATTCTATATTCCAGAAAACGTTCTTTAAGAAAAGTTTTTTTTTAATTGTTAATATTATTGTTCTATTTTATAAGTCATATTTTCATTCTAGATACTATTAAAATGATTCACAAAATCAGTTCCCCAAAAGCATTCTATAAATTACAGTAAAAAACAAAACCTTTCTTAGATATATATGTTAGTGTATAATTGCAAAAAAATTATTTTGTGTAGCATCTATGTGTTATTTTGTTTCCCAAGTTTATAAATTGATAATTGTACTATTGTATGAATAAATCTCAACAGACTACAGATGATATAGTAATTGTTTTTAGTTTTTACATACCTTAGCCTCTCGGGCAGACTATGTGCTAACTTTACACATGTTTCCGAGACTAGGGGCAACTTTACACATGTCGGTATCTGGAACAGACTACACATGCTGGTCTTTGAGATAGACTCATGTCATTTTCTCATACAGACTACACATATTGGTTTTTGAGGCAGATTTTGGGTAACTTTACACGTCAGACTTGGACAGACTACACATATTGGTTTTTGAGGCAGATTTTGGGTAACTTTACACGTCAGACTTGGACAGACTACACATATTGGTTTTTGAGGCAGATTTTGGGTAACTTTACACATGTCAGACTTGGACAGACTACACATATTGGTTTTTGAGGCAGATTTTGGGTAACTTTACACGTCAGACTTGGACAGACTACACATATTGGTTTTTGAGGCAGATTTTGGGTAACTTTACACATGTCAGACTTGGACAGACTACACATATTGGTTTTTGAGGCAGATTTTGGGTCATTTTACACATGTCAGACTTGGACAGACTACACATATTGATTTTTGAGGCAGATTTTAGGTAACTTTACACATGTCAGACTCAGACAGACTACACATATTGGTCTTTGAGTCAGATTTGGGACAACTTTACACATGTTGATCTCTTAGCCCATTTGGCAACTTTACACATGTCAGACTCGGACAAACTACACGTTGGTCTTTGAGGCATACTAGGGCATTTTTACACAAGGCATATGTAGGACAACTTTACACATGTCAGTCTAGACACCAACAACACATATCCGTCTTTGAGGCAGATAAGGGGTAACTTTACACATGTCAAGTCTCTTGGATAAACTAGTCTACTGTACTTATGTTATTCTTTGAGGTAGACGTGGGGTATCTTTTCACATGGTCTCTTAGGCATACAAGGGACAAGTCTCTTGCTTGGATAGACTGCACATGGTGGTCTTTGAGGCAGACTAGAGGTAACTTTACTTACACATGCCAGTCTTGGATAGACTACACATGGTGGTCTTTGAGGCAGACTAGAGGTAACTTTACTTACACATGCCAGTCTTGGATAGACTACACATGCTGGTCTTTGAGGCAGACTAGAGGTAACTTTACTTACACATGCCAGTCTTGGATAGACTACACATGGTGGTCTTTGAGGCAGACTAGAGGTAACTTTACTTACACATGCCAGTCTTGGATAGACTACACATGCTGGTCTTTGAGGCAGACTAGAGGTAACTTTACTTACACATGCCAATCTCTTGGAAAGACTACACATGCTGGTCTTTGAGGCAGACTAGAGGTAACTTTACTTACACATGCCAGTCTTGGAAAGACTACACATGGTGGTCTTTGAGGCAGACTAGAGGTAACTTTACTTGCACATGCCAGTCTTGGATAGACTACACATGCTGGTCTTTGAGGCAGACTAGAGGTAACTTTACTTACACATGCCAATCTCTTGGAAAGACTACACATGCTGGTCTTTGAGGCAGACTAGAGGTAACTTTACTTAACACATGCCAGTCTCTGATAGACTACACATGCTGGTCTTTGAGGCAGACTAGAGGTAACTTCACTTACACATGCCAATCTCTTGGAAAGACTACACATGCTGGTCTTTGAGGCAGACTAGAGGTAACTTTACACATATCAGTCTCTCAGATGGACTACACATGCTGGTCTTTGAGGCAGACTAGAGGTAACTTTACTTACACATGTCAGTCTCTTGGATAGACTACACATGTCAGTCTTTGAGACAGATTAGAGGTAACTTTACACATGTCAATCTCTTGGATAGATTACACATGGTGGTCTTTGAGGCAGACTAGGGACAACTTTACACATGCCAATCTCTTGGGTAGACTACATGTCAGTCTTTGAGGCAGACGAGGTAACTTTACACTCGCCAGTCTCTTGGATAAACTATCAGTACTCGTGTTAGTCTTTGAGGCATACTTGGGGTAACTTTACACATGTTGAACTCTTATCCATACTAGGGGCAACTTTATGATGGTCTCATGCATACTAGAGACAACTTTATAATGATTTCTAAGACATACTAGGGTCAACTTTGCCAAACTTTTCTCTTGGACAGATCAGGCACATCATTCTCTTGGGCAGTGGTAACTATACATATGGTTGTCTCATACAGAATGGAGTAACTTTACATATGGGTATCTCATGCAGACTAAGGCTAACTTTACACATGTCAGTCGCTCTGGCACACTATGAACCAACTACATGGTAGTTGTGGGCAGTCTAGGGTAACTACATGTACACATGTCTCTCAAGCAGACTGGGGTGACTTTACACATGTCGGCTGTGCAGACTTAAGGATAATTTTGATATTAAATGTTAGCTTAGAAGTTGGGTTTAAAGGAAAAATTACTGCCTTGACATGAGTGATTGTATACTAAATTTGAATTAAGCTAGAACTGTAAAAATGGCATGTTCTAATTTCCCAGCTAAGTAGCAGTCTCCGTGCATAACACATGGGGTCCATACTAATTATTTCTAAAACTGAATGGTATTCACCATGATATGCTGCCATGTTTTCCTGAACAAGTAAATGCAATGGGTCTTCACTAACACAAGGGGGTATCTTTGTGGACTTCATATTGAGAACTAGAAATATTCTTTCAAAACACAAATGTATAAGGACCAGCACATCTGAAGTTTGTGTTTAAGGACCTGTCCTCCCTAATTTCTTATATGAACCAGAAGTTTGATGCCAGCTGTGGAATAAAGTTGACAGAATTTTGTAAAGTCATTATGCTTATTAAACATCCTGGTTTAATCTCTTCCTGATAAAGTGATCATCCTAGTTCTGTCAGTCAAAAAGTAGGTTGGCCCTAAGTAGTTTGTATTAATTATTTCCTTTAAACACTTGACGTATAGCCGGCCACGCCCATAATGTCCCCACAAAGGGCCCACATGCTTGATTAACACACATAAAGAATAAAAACTCTGCCTGAGTTGTGTCATTTAATGATGTCACTGACACATCATTAGGACGTCATTAGTTGCCATGGCGCTGCTTTTGTGCCATGATGGCGGCCAATGTTGAAATTTAATAGGCATGGCAAGTGAAACATCATTGACAACACTAATAAATCGGTAAGCATATTTCTCCATGAAAGTGGCCTCTGTGGCCGCATGTCTAAAGCTACTTAGCTTGTGCCTAAGCTATGGATGCCTCTTCCTATGTTTGAATCCCATTCAGGGCAGATCCTTGTTGAGAATATTTGTCAGTTTGCTTGTCTAATGTAAGTTTTCTCTGGAAACTACGTTTGCCTCCACTACCCCTGAACTTACAGCCTCAATATAGGCAAAAGAATCTTGACTTGTGTGTAAAACTCTTTGTTCAAACTCCACTCCTCCCATGCTTCATAAAAGGTAAAAATACATTTGTTGAAACTATTGCCAGGTCATATCAAGACACAAATTCACTTGTGATATTTATCTTGATAATCTATTTAGTAATATAATCCTCATAAAATGTTCAGCATCACCCAATTTTATAAGCATATTTTAAATAATAAAATTTGTACAATTATTGAGTTTTCAAAAAATGTGGATAATTCATTAAATAACTTTTCTATAGATCCCGCCTGGATTCTTTTTCTTGGAATGTCATTCTGGTTTCAAATAATTTATGATGTTATCTCCTAAAAATGATAAAAATGAAGGCATTTTAAAACACCACAAAAAAAAAAATTCTCAGAAATTAGAAAAATGGTAGCAACGAGCAGATAACATCTAACATTTCTGTGCGATATTCCAATATACACAACCTTCAGACACTGATATTGCTGATTCCAAAAACATGTTGTAGTTTCAATTTGTTTGTTACATGTATAAGGAGCAGCAAAAGGTAATGGTTTTCTGAAATTTACTTAAGGAACCTATAAGTAGGAAAAACATGTCATTTTGAGCAACATACTATTGTTGCATTGTAAGAAGCATTTACAATGTTTAAAGACATTTGCATCTAGATAACATTTATTGTTGTGCAAATTATATGGAAAATGACACTACCATAGTGTTCATATGCATATCAAAATAATGCTCTTCACATACAACTGTGAAAATTGGAATCTGACACTGGAAGTTTTCAATATTTGTGTTATTCATTTGCATACCATTTTTGATGCTCTAAATTTTCTGACAGTACATGTATATACTCACAATGGCAATATTTCTAGGAAATAATACAATCACTGAAAAGCATTGACTTTAAAAAAATGAATCCAACATAACCATACTTCAAAAATATAAATGAGTGTAATGTTGAAATTTTATTTATTTATTTCGAATAACTTTGAAATATTGGGTGATGATAAGCTTTTTATGGGGAGTATAATTTATTACTGCAAAAGTGAATGCCTAAGCAACTTCGATAAGTGGCAACCATGTTATATCCATTATGCTAAAGGAAAAATGTAGAAAACTTTGAAACATGCCTGATTTCAGTGGTGATGGTCACAGTATCTTCATCGTTGGCAGATGTGTTGTAGATTGTGGTAACAGTTGTAAGTGATTTTCTCCTTGATTTCAGCTGTAGGTGGCAATGATATGAAATCTGATCTAAAAGAAACTAGGCATAAGTGTTCCCTGGTATACGGTGGCAATGGTTATATGTTCAATTCTAGATTGGATACAAGCCAGAATTTTTTTAAAAATCGCTTATATACATGTGCTCTTACTAACAAATGAAAGTCGCTGAATGTTCAAACTTGGTCTCAGCATGGTAAGATAAAAGAAGGTCAAAAGCGCATGCTTATGGGTTGTAGCATCTCTCACTATCTAGGTTCGAATCCCACTTTGAAATATCATAGTTTGTTCATTTACCAAAGGATTGTGTTTTTCTACATGCACTCTGGTTTTCTCAACCATCCCAGAACTGATGCCTCTATATTAGTGAAAGAATCTTCTTCACTGGAGTTAAAAAAGCTCCACACCTTGTTATACATTACCGGTATATACATGTATATATATTTCACAAGGAATGCATAGCATTAGTAGTGACTCCGCTCATTAATGAAGGTAATGATGGTTTATTGGTTGTAAAATTTTCAAATTAATAGATACCAATATGGGATAGCTTAAACATGATAGTTTAACAATGGACCTGTTAGAGGGACATGCTGGAGAATACATCTTATGACTGAAATATATGCATGCATGTCCAGAAATATTTGCAGGAAATAAATATTAATGATTTTATTGATTTGTAGATTTAGTTTAGTATCGCATAATTTTCTGGAAAAAACCTCTAACTACTTTTAATGATAAGAATGTTGAAAGCATAAAAGTTTCTTCTCATGCTAATACTGTAGATGTAATTTTTCAAAAGCTCTTCCTGCAAATGTTAGAGTCACCAGTGTCGGTCAAGGAAACTGGCATAGACAGAAAGAATATTTTTGCACTCCAGATTGTAATAGCCATAAAAAGAGCAGTGAAAATGTTTTCCATCTTGCATCCCCAGTGTAAGAGTAAGACAGCATACAATCTTTCATACCAAGATTCACCGATAAAATCCAGAGGTAAATTTGTAGGTTGAGAATAGAGGGAATTTATTTTGGATTGATAGTTAATTGTCAGAGTTATTGATGTACATGTTGCTTGTTGGCCAATGTGCAGACTGCTTTTGAATTGAATTGATGTATTTTGTGGTGCAAGAAATAGAACTAATCTCAACTTGTGGTGCCAGATAAGAAAATCTCGAAGATTTTGAACCTATATATTAGAACACTGGTTGAGATTTCTCTATCTGGCACCACAAGTGGTGATATATTCTATGTCTTGCAAGTAAAAAAAAACAAATTCATTGAGCTAAAATGTATGATTTGTTCATCTGTTGTAGGTTGAGTTGGCATTATGGGATACGGCAGGACAGGAAGATTACGACAGACTCCGACCATTATCCTACCCAGACACAGATGTTATCCTAATGTGTTTTTCTATAGATAGCCCTGATAGTTTAGAAAACATCCCTGAAAAATGGACACCTGAAGTAAAACACTTTTGTCCTAATGTTCCCATTATTTTAGTCGGGAACAAAAAGGATCTGCGTAATGATGAGAATACAAAGCGAGAATTAATGAAGATGAAACAGGAACCAGTACGTCCTGAAGAAGGCAGAGCAATGGCAGAGAAAATAAATGCTTACAGCTATCTGGAGTGTTCCGCTAAAACCAAAGAAGGTGTACGAGATGTGTTCGAGACCGCCACCCGAGCTGCATTACAAACAAAGAAGAAGAAAGGTGGAAAATGTGTCATGTTATAATGGTTGACCATAGTTATATTCAGGGTCATTTAATTTGAATCATCAAATGTGTGCTATTACCAATCATGACATAAATGTGGTTGGTATGACTTTATGTCATTTTAAATTGGAACTAGCGGTGTTGGCTTCAGTTAATAAGGAATACATTAGAATACTGTCTATGACACACAAACACACACACAACACACACACACACATGTTGATTTAAAAAATCAAACAAGGCATTCCTTTTTGCCATACTGTGGTTATCGGCGGTCTATGTGAATACTTTTTTATTCTGTATAAAGCATATTAATGTTAGCTTTTTTAAGCAGGATAGAATTCAAAAATTCATTGAGCAAAAATTCTGTTGATAATACATTGTACTTTTCTTTTTGTATTCTGTAAAACTTAGCTTTGTGAGCTTATTTTTTAGAAAATCTTTTTTTCTCTGAATTTGAATGCATTTGGTTCTAAATAACTCGTTATAAATATGAATTTTGTAGTTTATGTCTCATAAATTGGTTTATTATGAGAAATCTTTTTGTTTTTTTGAAATTTTTGTACAAAAAATTAAATCGTAAAGATTAATGAAATGGTAGAGTATAATTTCTGGATAACAGTTTGTAGAATGCTGAAGCAATTTTATGTGATCAAATTTTAATTCAAGACACAAATTAATCTCTCCATCTCTCATTCTGCCTGTCTCTTTTTTTCTCTCACTCCTCTCTTGCTAGCTGATTCATGTGTATAATATAATCCAGCAATGCTTATATCTTATTTGTAATTGTAATGTAGATGCTAAAATCATTTTATTCTATTTTTTGTCATCTGTGTAAAATAATTCAAGATTCAACCATCATTGTGTCATAAGACCATATTTAGAAATTTAAAAAAATAATAAAATATATGGAAATCAAGTCTAAAAATTTTTTCAGAACAACTACATGTATATATATACAAGGTACTGGTAGCAATCATGTTTCAAATACAAAATGCTGTACTGCCTACAAGTTATGATACATATTTCATATGTTACTAACTTTCAGTGTTCATAGAGATAGAATTAAGTGCATTTGTATGTCCTTTCAATCATTATAAACTTTTTCAACTACGGTAAAACTTTTCTCTCTAGCTTCATAATGTTGTGACCTAAACCCATTTTTGTGGGACTTAATTTTTTTAGTTATTTCCACATTGGAATTTTTTGTCATCTCCTAAGGAATTTTAAATCTTGGTCATTTCCATTGGAATTTATTCTTAAACCTGTAGATCATCTCATCACATTTTAGTTCAATTTTACAGTAATCATCTTTGTCAATAGCTCAATAGGAACCAAATTTAACAGTTCAACGCTGTCTTGTATTTGTGACACAAGATGTATCCTATTACCTCAAAAAACCAGAAACTATGCAGACATGTTGCACTTGATTTTTGATCATGATAAAGTGCCACCTTAGGAAAAAAACAACAATCATCATATGTATGTATAGATTTGCATTCATATTTTAAGTTGTATATTTCTAATGAGAAAATTCTTCCAAGAAAACAAGTTGAGAATTTCACTTCAATTATCTCATTATATAAAAATTAGTCATGCTTGAAGAAATATTACTTTTTTTTCTCCAAAACTCTGTTAAACCCGAGCTGTTTAGTTTTGTTCCAATAATAAACCTTTCCAGTTTTAAGCAAACAAAAGAAAAACAAAGTCCAGGGGACCAGATGTTTTTAATGACTTAATTGTTTGTTTACAAGATGAGAGTTTTTGATACAAGTCTCAAAAAGCAGGTCATTATTGATACGGGTCAAATAATTTACCAAATATTTCAATTTTCTTGTAAAGTTACAAGAAATTTTCAATTTTGTTTTATTTCTCAACATCTTGCACAAGCACTCCAAAATTAAAAAAAAAATTGTAATTGTTGCCATGTTACTATGGTTTCACTTTTTGATCTTGATCTGATTATTTTCTTTATAGTGTTATAATGCATCATTCATAAAGTTGATGATTTTATTAGTAACCGTACACCTGTAATTTCTATTAATCAGGGGTACAATAAGATCATGTTTCATTATAAGAGTATACTCCATTCAGAAGTTGCAGATTTTGTCAGTCAGTAACTCCGCACTTGTAATTTTTTTTTATTCAGGGGAGATAATAAGATTATTTTTCATTATCAGAGTAGAAGTGTTCCTTATTGATGTATAAGAGTTTGAGGTATATGTAAATATAAACACACATCTTAAAAATTCAAGTTGTATGACCACATGTTATATCTATAGATATAGTAAGTCAGCATATAGACTACTCAATGATCATATCCAGCTTTCATACAGGTCTTACTTAGAAATCACGGCATGTAAACTCCAGTCAAACCTGTCTAATAAGGCCACTTGAAGGGAAAATTAAAAGTAGTCTTTATGGGCAAGTGGCCCTTGTTTAATGGTTGGAATATCATGAATATAGAATTGATATAAGTAGTCTTTACAAGCAAGTGACCCTTGTTTAATGGCTCGAATGTCACGATTAAAAGACAATTCAGATAAAATTTTACTAACCTGTAAAAGCAGGTGGCCTTATAAAGATATAGTCTTTAGGGCAGGTTTGGCTGTACATTTCTACGTAGAATGCCATACTTTTAATAATAACACATCAACTCCTCATTCTTCAGTCTTTATGTTTTTGTCTTGTGTGAAAGTGAGTGAAAGATTGAAAGTAAAAACAACTTCTATGATATAAAAGTGCAATTCTTCGTGTTTGTTAGTTTGGTAATCTATATTCTGTCAAATTATGTGCATGAGCAATATAAATTCTGAGTAAAGGCAAAGACATCAAAATTTCTGATCTGACATTGTAAAGGTCCATTCTCTTTTATAGTTGGAAGAAGTCTCAACACCCAAAAGGGTCACCAATATGATTCTTGATAAAATATTAAAATTTTACTTAAATGCATCATCTGAGAAATTAGTCTTTCATAACTGAATTTTTATTGGTCTGCGAATAAATTTATTTTTCCTAAAATAAAATAGCAAAAGTTCTGTTCTGTCCTTTGAGTTTTAACACAATGTAGAAGTTTTGTATTTCAGTATTATTAAATGACAACTTTTTACATATGCCTTAATTTAATAATGAATATTATTTTTTACATTTATAAAAATAGTTATTTCATTGTCTTTCATCTTAAAGTTAATACTAATGGTGCTCTTTTGTTAATATGTTCCCTGAAATAATTAATTAGACACAATTTTAATAATAAACTTGATCTGTCTTCAAAATCAGAACCATGACAATACTTTGATGAATCAAGCATTTAAGATTTTCCTTATAAAAAACTGGTAATTGGAATCATTTTATGTCTTGACTCTATATTCACATAATATTTTAAAATGCAATATATTGAACAACAAACAATTTGTTCTTCAGTGTAAAATGTCCACTTACTTGTATTAATATAGTACTTATCATACATACATGATGGCGGCCATTTGACACTATTTTGTACCATTACCATTTCTTTTGCGGAACTCTTGGCTGTTTTAGTACTTACCGTTTCCATGGAAATGATGTTGTCTGCATCATTCACATGTGACAAAACATCACAATCAAGAATGATTTTTATGTAAATTTAGAAAATTTAGCGGCTGATTTTATTTTAGCGCTTTTAGACCTTGATGAAACTTTGATTTCAAAAACCAGCAGTCAACAGATCTGCAGTAGATTGGTCCTGGTTCAAAATGGTGTCACATATGTCCTCATTACCTAGGCATTTTAGTCTTTTTGCATATGTGTTGGTTGTATAGATTTTTTTGTCAGATTTTAGACTTTTTTAATGGCGACATTCAGCACAATTTAATCAGGCTTAGATGAATGGGGATATTGGTGACTAGAGTTGTTTTCTAAAGAATGAATGTGATTATCATTCCAAGACGTCTTTTACTAGTATTACAGTAGTTTGTTTTCATTTAAGCAAAGGATACATTTTTGGGAGGGGTATATTAAAGATATTCATTTAAATTTACGTTTAAAAAAAAAGGAAATCGCGAGATTTTGCTAAAATTGAGAAAAATAATTACCAGTAGGGAATGGTTGTGAAAAAAAAAAAATCTTGAAATTTAGTTTATGCTTGTTCGATTTTATGCTTCGGTTGATCATTATTTTCTTATTTAAACAATTTTAAAGTTTTGCTTTTGTATAAAATAACTTAATAATATAAAAAAATCAACAAAGGAAGATAGGAAAATGTGTATTTTTGCTGTGTTATTCTACGCAACTACAAAAATATTTTATGTGGTGTTTTGTTTAATTCAACAACACTGATGAAAAAAATCTTTTTAAAAAAATAACATCTTTAATTCAGAAATGCTTGTCATTTTGATGTTCCTTATACAATAAAACTACCATCTCTGCATAAATCGTAAAATGGCAATTTTGTGACAAATATATTGAAGTCTTTACTATGCAAATAAAATACCAAATTTATAAAAATTAATGAACATTTATTCAGTTTCTGAATTCAATAGCTAGTGCTATGCCTAACATTTGAGGCATTATTTCATGTGTAATGCCATATTTATATTAATACATAGACATTTTCTTAAATGACATCATTGTTTATAAATAAGTTGACAATATTTTGAAGAAATATCATGTCTTGTGAGCACACATAAAAAATCAACCGTGTCAGATCTATTGTATGAATGAAACTCTGTTTTAAACACCAGCATTGAGTAAGCAACACCTACGTGCCTGACAACATCAAAGGTTTATGCTTTTTGTAAACTCATAAATTTGATGATCGTTTTTAAAACCATACTTTCACAAAAAATTTTGTGAACAATTCGACTTGCAGAAAAACTCATTTTGCTGTCTGTTTCTGTGCAATATGATACATATATTATGTTTGTGTATTTGCCTCCAATGATGTTTTATAAATGTGAAAGTATGGTTTTCCGTCAACAAATTTATACAGTTTACATGTAATGTCCAAATTTGACCTGGCATTTGCGTCAAACGGTATAGATGGTACAGATGACAGGTGCTTTTATAATTATAACTGTATCATGATGATGACGACGACGGCATTGTATTATACAAAGTGTATGAGGACAACAAACTCGCACCACCACGATGACGAGGATGAATCTATCAATTTATATCAATGTAGTATAATATATTTATTTATAATGGATCATTTTAATGTTATTTTGTGTAAATGGAACAAAAACATAATAGTATGTATATCCTCATGGCTGTATACGTTGATTATGTAAATTTGATTTAAAATTTGTAAGCCTATCAATTAAAGCCTGTATAAATAGATCTAATCAGTATTTTGGTCTTTGTTATTCCCCGAGAAATTGGCGAGGGGGTATAGTTATGCATTTAATCTGTCTGTGGTCTTTGTCATTAACAAGAACTTTGTGTTGCTAGAGATCGAGTGACATAGATGTTAGCCAGTATTTCTTAGATATGGAGATCGAGTGGCATAGATCTTAGCCATTAAACCCAAGGTGTCTCAACGCTGCCAGTTTGACCCTGTGCGACATCAAATTAGAAAGCGATTTCCTGGTTGTAGGCCTTTACTGGTTGGATTGGTACTGGTATAATTGACCAAGCGGTGTTTAATTGCAAAATTACAGGCGAGTGTACTAGCACTGTAATGGTCATTTTAAGTGCATACTAGTACTCAAGCAGATCAAAAATACTTGCACAAACTCTTGCACCACTTAAAATTTTAGATTAATCCAGTGATTAAAAGAATAAATTTGTCGCCATGAATCACTGAAAATTTACTGATGTGGCATAAAACAACATCCAACCAACTGCAGGTGAAAAAAGTCTTTTTCTTCGTCATACACCTCCACTTGTTAGCTCAGTTGTTGAATGTTGCATAATCAATTTTTCAGCTATTTGTGATGAGAACTGCTTTATTTATCTCTATGGATTAATCTATGAACAATTTTGTGTATGCATGTGAAGTGTGAGTGTGTTTTATGGTCTGCCTTGTACCATCGCACACTCGGGGCGACTTTAAGGTGCTAATTCACTGAGTCAGACAAGCATACCACTCCCCCAGTTACAATATATTGACTCTGGGTAAACGAGTAAAAGCCAACAGCAAGGAAAATTCACTTTCTCACTTGTAGTCTGAACGGAACTCCAAACTCAGCGATGAGAGACCCTGGATTTGTAGACTAATGTCCTATCCATTAGACCACTGCAGCCTGTACAAACACTCCAGAGACTGGCTTAGTTTGAACTTAATACAAAGCAGATCATAAATACAAGCACTGGTAATAAGAGGAAAGTTTTGTCTTGAATAGCTGAAAATTGCTGATGTTAAATAAAACAACATTCAACCAACCTTCATGGTGGATTGCCATCTGATTGCTGGGTGTGTATCTTACTTCCAGTCAAGACTCTTCTGGGATTTCCTCCAGTCAAGATTCTTCTGGGATGGCAGAGGAAACCAGATTCCTGAGAGAAAACCAATGATCTTCAACAACAAGTACACTGACAAACTTTTAAATATTGGGATCTGCCTGATAAAAAACTTGAACCCATTGTGTCATGAACAGTTTTTATTCAGTAATAGACCTACATACATGTACATATATACATGTTATTATAATTATCTACCAGTGTATATGAAAATTTCATTAAAACATGGTTATTTATTCCCTCTCATGTCACAAACTCATCATGTGTTTACAAAAATTATACATAAAACATAAACATATTCAACATTAACAATTCTTAACATTAACAAAGAAAAGAGAAATTGTATTCCTTTTACAAGAGTTATTGCCCTTTATTCAGTGTTGCCACTGATGGTATAAAATGGTAAAAATGTTGGTCTTAACAGATATGTCAGTATTCAAAACTGATCAAATTAAAACACTTGAAATTTACATACTTCAAGTGCAGAGCAGTAATTTTAGTTTTATGCCCTAGTCAAGATTATTCACTTAACATTGGAGTGGAGAGTATGAGTGAATGGACAAACTGTTCTCACACTAGGATTTATATCAAGAGTAATTTGAAGCTATGCGACGAGAGGCACTGTGATTCCTCAGCATGCACTGTATACCACTCAGCCAGTGAGGTCACTTGTTTTGTTTGAGGTTAACATATAAATTGATAGGCCCCTTATAAACCAGAAAATAATGCAAGATCCTAAATAAATAGTAAAGCATATGACATCCCATTGGCTTAATATTAAATTATATGTTTCTAATCCTGGTAGACAAAGTCGCCATTGGCTACTTAAATCTGAGAAATCCTTCAAAATGAACCTATTTTAGCAAACTTATGGAAACTTAAAAAATTAAACTATAAGACCTAGTTTAATTGATTTAAAGTGTACAACAACAGGAATTTCAAAACTCATTTCATTGTTAGATAACAACATTCAGGAATAGGGAATGTGAATAGCTTATCTAAAGCCCATGAAACTTTAACCAGAAACATTTAACATTTGATGCTAGGGTATAACATATTACAAAAGCTTAAAACTTATATCATCTTCAACCTTATGGAATCTGTAATTCAAAATTATGCTGAATTTTCAATCACAAATAAAAAGTTCAATGAACGATGAATGCAATATGGATTAAATATCAAGAAAAAGTTTTAGGTACAGAAAAAAGTTACAGCTTGTATAATAGTTTTACAAACATATTGTATTACAACATATCTATGGCAACAGAAAGTCTAGCATTTTATGATGGGCAATACAGATGAAAAAAATATTGTCAATGTATGATGAAGGATTTTAATTAAAAAAATATTATTTATTTTATTAAATAAAGTGAACTTGAAATATAAAAAGAATTTCGGTGGTACGATCATAATTTTTTATTCAAACAAAAATTAATTTCAACACTAAGCTTGAAATGAAGCAGCCTCGTTTCTTACAATGCTTTTCTGAGAGCTCTCTGCCCTCGCCCCTCTGATGAGAGGCCATATTGTATTTTTTACAGACAAAGAACATTTCCTTGTAGTCTTTCACTTCAGAAAGGTTGGTCACATTCGATTAGAGTTTCATTCACAATTTTCAGTCAGATTATAGGTTGTTCACAACTGATGGCAGAATATCTATAAACTAGGTAGAGTCTAAACTAAATGAACATGGAAATAACAGTGTGAAACTATGCAAACATTCAAGCCTTCTCACACTTTTATTTGCCATAACTACCCCAATATACTAAAGCTAACTCGTAAACATTACCACCAGATTGTGATCGACCTATACCTGAATAACTGACTAATAAACGGTAATTGAAAACTAGATACATGTATAAAATTCAACCATTTGTCAAGTCAAAGATTTATGATATAAATAGCTTTAGCAATAAAAAGAAAAAGCAGTACATACTTTTGGTTAAAGAATTGACAAAGTAGTATTTAAAAGAAAACCGTAAAATTTCCCCAATAACTTCTGGTTATATAATACCCGTACAGTAAAAATAAAATCTGCTATACTGGCCACCTCTATACAAAAACTACCTGTCTATTAGGACCAGAGTTTTAAGGTTCTTTTGTTTCATGTTTTAACCATAAGGAACACCTATATAAACACATATACTGTAAAAGGGATTATTTTCCTGGGGTGAAAAATTTCACGATTTCTGAAATCTGACATTTTGCGTGGATGTAATTTCTGTGTTACCAATATAAGTGGGTAGATATTCTGTATATTATAATATATAAACCTGTATAGTTGTCATTTTTGCATGGGTAAAAATTTCGTGGTAATTTCTTTAGTGCAAAATAAGCAAAAATTATACCCACACGAAAATTTTCCCCTTTACAGTATGACAGTGTTTCGAGTCCAGATTTCTTGGGTTCTTGTGGATGGTCTTTATAAACAGGTTTTTCTGTATAGCATTGACATTGCACCACTTTAAAATCAAAACAGACAAAACTAATGGTTAACTGGTTAATCATAAAGTCCATATTTCTTAAGTCCCATGGGTAGTGTTTATATAGTTTTACTTTATGTGAAAAACTGAACCCACCTAAACCAGACATATTTATTGGAAATCATATTGCTTTGCTCTCAAAAATGAAATGAAGTTCTGGTTTATGTATATACATGTACATCTTCCATTTTGAATACAGAGAGCATTTGTATGTGCTCATTGATTGGCTCACATATAACATCACACGACTTGCTCCTGTCAGTCAATCATGACTCAACTCTGTAAAATTATCATTGATTGGCTTAAATGAAACATCACATGACTCTTGTATTACTGTCAGCCAATCCTGAATCAATTGTGTGACAATATCATCTTATGGTATTTAGAATCACAAAGTTTGGTGTTTTTATGGTAAAAATGACTTAAACATAGAACAACTAGCAGGTATGGTTCATGGTGTATTATATAGTACATGTACATAAATGATTTGATTCTAATTTCAAACATATAAATAAACAAATTAATAAGCACTTTTATAATTACAGTAAAACCTGTTATAGTGACCACCTCTGTATAAAGACCACCTGTCCATTATGACCAGTGATTTCAGGTCTATTTGCTTCATATTTCAACCAGAAGGAACATATCTATAAAGATAACCTGTCTATTAAGACCGCTGATTTTATGTTGTTGCTTCAAATTTTAACCAAAAATAACCTCTATATAAAGACCACCTTTTTAATTTGACCAGTGATTTGAGGTCTGTTTGCTACATATTTTAACCAAAAGGAACGTCTATATATGGACAACTTATTTATTTGGTCCAGTTTTTTAAGGTTCCTTTGCTTTTATTTCAACCAAAAAGAACATCTCAAACAAGACCACCTGTCTATTAAGACCACTATTTGTTTCATATTTCTACCAAAACATAACCTCTATAAAAATGGCCACCTGTCCATTCGGAGCAGTGCTCTAATTTCCTTTTGCTTCATAAGTCAACCAAACAGAACCTCTTTATAAAGACCACTTATCTTGAATGTCCAACGTCCATATTTCTTAGGTCCCGTAGTCGGTCTTTATACACAGGTTTTACTGTATAACATTTGGTATTGCACCAGTTATAAATTAAAACATACAAAAACAAAAATATTTATCATTTAAGCACTAATTAAAGTGATAAGCAAAATTTTACTTCTGAAAATAACTACTGCATTAATTTATAATTTGAGCGCCCTCTAAAAATAACAATTTATCTTCTTTTTAAAAAAAAAAAAAATTTAAATAATAAAATATCTTGAGTACCCTTGATTTTTCAAACAAAACAGTCATACATCTTCTTTTTTTAAAAAAAAAAAAAAAATTTAAATAATAAAATATCTTGAGTACCCTTGGTTTTCAAACAAAACAGTCATACAGAGTGCCATGTACAGGCAATTTTCAAGCATGTGTTGAATGAGGACAAAATTTGTGGTTTAAATAGTATGTACATGTGCTTTTGCAATGGCAAAAATTTCTGGAAACTTACGGACATTATTTTGTTTTATCATTGAAGTCCAAATTTATTATCTTTGAAAGCAGTAAAAAGCCTTTTTGAACAAGTCTTTTCTGATCAAAAGAAATAGGTAAACATGCCAAATTTTAACAATTCTTAACAAATCAAGCAACCTGAGATTTTCATTTTGTCAACATTTTATCAAAGAAAAATAATACATTTATACTGTGAATTTTTTTTCTTGTTATCCAATTTTCATGGATTCATGGTTTCTGGTTATAATTAAAGATCAGTTTGTTATATACACCAATACATGTACTATTTCGTTGATATGGAAATTCATGGGTCAGGGTATCCACAAAAACAACAACCACTATCCACGTAATGACGGTCACGCCTTTTATGTTCCAACACTGGCTACCATCATGATACCAAAGCAGTGTCACAGCTTTTAATGACGTACTAGTGTCAGTGGCGTCATTAAACGACACAATTCAGGCCGAGTTTTCATTCTTTTTGTGTGTAATTCTTGCATGGCAGTCTTTCAAGGAACATTATGGGTGTGGCCAGCGATCCGTCAATTAAAACACCATGAAACATTATTTCTCAGAAATTTTTTATGCTTGAATTATTAACGGTTTACTATTTATTTTACAAATACTCTTTATATACAGGTACATTCATGTATATATTAGGCCAATTTAATTGTATATTTCATTTATTCATAAACATAAATAATGTAACCATGGAAACAAATATCAACATAACATACAACATAATATTAATATACACTTAAACATAAAATACATTTATTGGTAAATCCATATAATGAAGTCAAGTCAGTTACCAGTAAATTTTCAGATTTTGTCGTGTTTTTTGGTGAATAATCAAAGTTCATAAAAAATGAACGAAGTGATGGAAAATGGTAATGTGATCACAACAGAGATACAATGTTGATCACTATGACGGACCATATGGAATAAATGGTGATTAACATTTTATTATGCATTTCTTATTACTTTATTTATCTGAAAATGATATTTAATTGTTCTAATACAACACATTTATTTATTACAATTCAAAACATATATCACTGTGAAAGAGACAGATTATTACATATTTCATTATTTTAGCATGTACTTTTTTTAACATGAACAGATAGGTTTGCTTAAAAAAGAATTCACAATTTATAATTCTCAACTGTTTGAATTGTCAAGAATCAAAATCTACAAAGATTCTCTCACTTGTATTGAGGCAATCATGTCTGGGCTAGTGGAGGAAACCAGAGTGTCTGCAGAAAACCAACCAAGCTAAATCACAAACATTCTAACACTAGAATTGTCAAGAATCAAAATCTATAGCATTCTGCAGTTACAAAGAGGTAAGAGGCAATCAGTTCCGGGATGGTGGAGGAAACCAGAGTGTCTAAAGAAAGCCAACCTTTAGCAAGCTAAATCACAAACTTTCTAACACTAGGATCTGTCCCAAGTGCAATTGACACATCGCCGGTCTTTTATGTTCCAACACTGGCTGCCATCACAGTATCAAAGCAGCCTCACGGCAACTAATTACGTACAAGTATTAGTGATGTCATTAAGTGGCACAATTCAGGTCGAGTTTTCATTCTTTTTGCGTGTAATTCAAACATGCTGGGCTTTTGACGGAACATTTTGGGTGTGGCCGGCAATTTGCCAAGTCTAACCACCCGGTAAGCGGTGAGAAGAGATGTGATCCCTAAGCGTGTGCTTTAGACCACTTTCCCACTGAGACCCAGGGTACGAAAGAGACTGGTACAAAAAATTGACTTAAGCATCATGTGAAATTTTATCCTTTAAAATAAAAAGAAAACAAATTGTTCTGATTAAAATGATTGAAAATTGTCAATAAGAAAAGAAAAACAAATATGAAGACAAACAAAACATAACAAAATAAAATGTAAGAAAATCTTTTTTTCCCCAAACAACATTACCGGTATTCTAGAAGAACAAAATTCTTCAGATCTGTGTAACATAATTTGAATAAATAGGAACTCTCGATAAATGGAGAGACAAAAATCATAGAACTTGCTACCACAACACAATTTGTCATTCCTAAACTTATGACTCCCTTGAACCAAAATGGATTCATCCAAAATTTAAAACAACATATAAAACCATTTGATTTGGGATCAGCTTGGATATTTTTTCACATAAAATTGAAAATCATTTATAAAAGACACAAAAGTTTTACATGAAAGACTAGATTTAAGTCATCCCTTTGCTTGTTTTTCTAAGAAGTTTCCATGGCAACTGTCTAACCAGATGATGCTAGGGAGTTCCATTGATAGCTGTAGATTCAGGTGGTGCTAGTAAATCTTTGTATTCTCGCAGAGTATCTTTCAGAGCTTTACAGACGTTGGGAGAAGGTGAGGTAGTGCAGTCCACCAGAAATGGATACAAGTTGATGATTTGTTGCCAGACTCCTGATTCAACTGAAAAAAAATACAGAAAAACCTCATTATAATGTCTCTGAATAACTCACTTATTGCAACACTATTTTGAAGTCACAAAAACTATTTTCACACAATTTTGATTTAACATGTGGCAGGTGTAGCTAGCTAAACAGGAGGTGCTTACCCTTCCGGAGCACCCGGCGTCACTTCCCTGGTGGAAGTTCACGTGTCTAACCTAACTTGTCAGTTCCAAAGTTTTTACTTTGCTTCTGGATTGTGATTGGGACATGGATTAGTATGTTTGTTTTTGATTTCTATTGTATTCTTTATAAGCCTCTCTCAATTTATTACCAAAACCACTTATAATGCCAACATTTGAACACTGGAAGAAATGTTGGTGAGTTTTACTGTGTAACAAACTGTTTGCTGAATATAGTGTGTTTGGCATAAAAAACAATTTCTTGCCAGCTAAATAAATATATTTACCCTTTTTCAATAATCTTATTTTTTCTTTTTTAATTTTTAATTTTTTTATAATACTGCCACTTATGATATCCAAGTCAATTGAATGGAACAGCCAGTTAAATGAGTTGAGTTGAGTAATGGTGTTTAACGTCCTAGTCAAGAATATTTCACTTATATCGAGACGTCGCCAGCTATAGGCGAAGGTGCATAAATTTTACCTGTGCGTTGTGCTTATGGCATTATACAGCAGGGTTCTTTAGCGTGTCAAACCAACCGTGACACTGGATCTCGTTTATTTTAAGTTCCCATCCGAAAGAACCGTGACTTTCATTTCGTAATGCCGAGTGCTTGGCGAAAGAACAGTCGCTACCCACTTTCAAGTCTTGGGTCAGACCTGGCCGGGGATCAAACCCACGACCTTCCACTTATGGAGCGCCAGTTAAATGATGTCACACATATGTTCATAAGCAAGTCATGTGATCAATGGGATTTACAGTGCATACAAATACAATTGCTTTCAAACAAAATTTATTGGAGTAAAATCATTGCAGATGTAACAAGTTATAATTGAAACAGGATGCCTATTCAAAAGTGCGCCCCCCCCCCCCCACCAAAAGAACTGCGACTGGAAAATCTCAAAACTTGTACATGATAAAAATACCAATTTCCAATGACACATCTACTGCACCCAAAGATTGTTTCTGCGTTTGTTACATAGTTTTCGAGAAATAGGGCAGATAAAATGTTGGTGGAAGAAACAGTGTAAACACTAAATGTCCCCTAACTTTGACAGCGTAAACACTAAATGTCCCCTAACTTTGACAGCGTAAACACTAAATGTCCCCTAACTTTGACAGTGTAAACACTAAATGTCCCCTAACTTTGACAGCGTAAACACTAAATGTCCCCTAACTTTGACAGCGTAAACACTAAATGTCCCCTAACTTTGACAGCGTAAACACTAAATGTCCCCTAACTTTGACAGCATAAACACTAAATGTCCCCTTACTTTGATTGGGGGACATACAGTAAATACGTGTTGACTGTACATTTCATCCATTCTAGAATGTCTGGTATAATAATGACGTCATGTGACTATTAAACACTTATCAATTATATACACGTTTACTTCCCGAACACATGTGTACACATGGAACCCTGATTGTGTACATGTACATTAAATACTGTAACATGACTTACTATTTCCTTGTGGAGCCTTCTTCAGTGATATGAGTAAAGTTGTAATAGCTTTCAGTACAGACGCCATTTCTGCTAGTCTAGGTCTAAAACAAATCAAATAAATGTCTTCTAAATTACAGTAAAACCTCAATTTAAATTATAATCTATCTCAATCACTTCCTCGCTTCCCTACAACCATATTACATGTATATGCATTTGGAAGTATAAAATTTATTTCTTATATTTTTTTTTTAACAAATCAATCCATCATTTCAAATCCCTTTAAGAGGTGAAGACTAATAGAATGTATCATGAGTATCCATTTAGGATAGGGAAATCTCACCTGAGGGGTTGAATATTTCAGTCAGAAATATTTAACCCCTGGGATGAGATTTCCCTATCCTACATGGATAAACTCATGATTGATTCTTTTTCTTCCATTTGATGACAATTTTTGGCTTGACTTATCAGTCACATTGATATCAACGCCATCTTTGTAAATTGTTATTTAAGGTTTTACATAAAAATAAATATGATCATCGGACAGAATGTACCTGATTTTGGCTTATACAACAGGTATAAACTAGAAAACAAAGCCATTTATTCTAATCTCCCAAAATAAACATTTAAAACGCAGTGAAAATATCTAAATTTTGGGAGACTCGGGTGTCATTTTCCCGCAAGACGACGTCATATCTCCACCAAATGACGTCATTCAATTGTCCTTTGATTGTGACGTCACTGAAAGCCGCACGAGGAGGTGAAGATAAGCACGTGGAGGTGAAGATAGAAATTTCTTCCATCGTTTCTTCAAGCGGAAATCTCTATCTCAAACATAGGAAGATGGAAGACAAATGGTAGCAATCAATATTTACTTTACATGTATAATTTATAGAAACTTCTCCATAAGTTCTGTGTTGGGGAAGGAAACCAGAGTGCCAATAGAATACTACTGACCTTTTCACAAGCTGACACACTTTCTCGCACCAAGATATGCCCCAAGTAGATTCGAATCTAGTTGATGAGAGGAATGTGATATGTAAACCAGCACTTTAGATCACTCAAGCACTGAAGCCTCCAGTTTTTTCTAATAATATTCTAATGGGGTTCGCCGCCATACCACGTGATCAATACCTCTTAACGTTTGTGCGGGACATTTTGAAAAACGTCAACGTTACAAATTCCCGGAATAACGTCTTTTTTAGGGGAAAGCGTCATATTGTGTGATTCCATGTCCATTGAAAACAAGCGTTTCACAGACACCTTAGAAGGTATC